>JAOBRG010345080.1:0-14067 GCA_027574985.1 Umimayanthus nakama | reverse complement strand
ATTGAAACTGACAGCCGCATTGACGTCTAGAAATGAAATAAACAGTTCGAGTTATGATGCTCGCATCCTGTTATAAACCAAAATTTGTTAACAATGTTTTCACCATCACATAGATAATTTTATAAGCTTTCCATTGATATATAGGTTTGTGGGTGTCCGATGCATATCAACGGAGTTACATACTGAAAACTAAAAACACCGCTCCAGGTGAACGGTAATCTTAAGTAAAAGCTGGAATAAGACCAAAAGCGAATCGAATTGTTACGATCCATAGAACTGAAGTTTTATTAAAACAAAATGCAATGCGAACTGTATTTTATATGAGGGAACGAAGAACAAACTAAACTGGGACTAAACATTCGGTCAACTAGTTTCTCACACTTTATTGCGACTGAAGCAATTTTGTTCAACAAAATTCGAGTCGAAGTTTGAAGTAGGTTTATTTATAACGATACTCAATAATGTACTTTTAAGCTAAGAACAAACTGATTCTCTCCCTATTTACAAAAATGCAGTTTTCGTTCAAAGTATTTAAAGTGTATTTATTTACCACGAATAGTTTACCTTCATGTATTTATAATTATAGATATTAAATCAATAAACAGACCATGAAAACTGTTGCTCTGTTCTTTCTCTGAACACAATAGTGATGTCAAACCCAAACGGGCAAAAGAAATGCCTTGCCAACAACTACACACTACTAAGATACAATGATCAGTTCAGTCCACATTTGTTCAGTGTTCCACGCACCAGATCAGATCACTTTTTTTTTTAATTTAAAATACTTTTCTTGCGCGGCTAATACTGTTGGCCAACGATTTGGCCACTGCCCTTGTTGTTGGCCTCTTCGACGGGTTTCGGATAAGGCATTCTGATGCGATCAGGCCGATTTCGTTGTAGTGGCCCGCCAACTTTCCGTGGCCCTGAAGCTTTTCCACTTTCTCGAGGACGTACCTCATCATGTACCCCAAGGAGAACACGTCGCTGGCTGTACTTGGGGGCTCTCTGGCCGAGACGACTTCTGGCGCAAGCCAAGGAAACTTGTGTGAATTCTTTTGTTTGGATGGTTTTGAGGCCGACTTCGTTTTGCACGCTTTCCCAAAGTCAATGATTACTATTCCCCATTTGTTTTGGGCGAAGTGACACACAACATTGTTCTGCTTCAAATCGTTGTGAAGCCAGTTCTGGTCATGGATGAAGGTCAACGCACTAGCAAGGGACTGGAACGCAGAAGCCCATTCGCTTGCCGAAGCAAAAATTTTTGCGCTGACTGCCCTTGAGAGGGTGTAGCTTTCGTCATCTTTCCCAAAAAACTGACTCACAATAAGGTACGGCCTGACTGTTACGTTCAGGCCAATGAAGTATGGCAGGCACGGGTGGTGTTCTTGAGCTTGAAGCGAACACATGACTGCGGCTTCGTGTTTCACGTCCTCCCGCTTCACTCCTGTATGGAAGCGCTTTACAATAACGGGGATATTGCCTCGATATATTTCGCGCGTACATTCTCCAAAACTCCCGCCTCCGACTTGTTTCGGGTCTTCTTTCTCCAGATGGCTGCGGGATATAGTGGGCATGACCGGCCATTTTGGACGCGGCGGCTTGTCGGTTGTACGCACACCAACATTCTGCTTTGGTTGTTCCGCGGCCTCGTTGTCATTGCCATTGGCATGCTGGGCTTGCTCTATAGCTTTATCTTCGCCCGCCGGTTCCAGATCAATCTTAATACGCCTTCCCATGGTAATTTGCTCTACCCTCTTATCCTTATCTTTTCTGTTCTCCTCCCTCAACTTCTCACGCGCATCTCGCCTTCTTCTTTGCCTTCTCCTCCTCTGTTCCTGCTTTCGCTCCTTCGCGTTGTGGTCCCGAAATCGTTCACGACGAGGTGGCAATGGCGAACAGTTTCCCTCCATATGATTTCAGCAACCGGATATAAAAAGAATATAACTAAACAGGGGATATTTAATACAAGAAAATGCTGACCAAAACTGAACGAATTTCAAGATAACCGGTGTTTCTAGAGTTTGGAGAATTTGCAATGAGCACACCGAAAGTTGATACCAAAGTCACACAGCCGGAAATCATACATCACTCCTGCAGTGCAAATGGGTGTCATGTCCATGGAATTCAAGAAAATTTTATTATTTTCAACCCAAACTTGTATTTTTAGTAGAAGCATCATTAAATAAAAGAATAAAACAATTACATAAAAATTGAATACAAATAAAAATGAAAATTGACATTTTCAAACAAAATATCATCAAAAACTTGAGTGTAGACCCCGGGTGGTCGGTGACGGGAAAGTTAAAGTCCACTCACATTTCAGTTTGAAACCTGCCACGTGGAGTTTGGCTCACTCAGGCGGAAGCACGGAGACAAAGCTTGAAGGTATCACAGTTCAGTTCAGCTAGCCGGCCACGCTCCGTTCATTTGTTCAACACTTCACTTGTTTCAACATGCCGAATACAGACACATCCTTTTGTAACTGTGATCGTTGCGGGCGAAAGTTTATGAATTCCAAATCGCTCCAAAAGCACAGAATTGACAGGCACAGCCTAGCTACCACGTTGTCTCCGAAATTCGTCTTCGCTAGCGGAGAAAAAGTGTCATGTCCAGAACCAGTACAGTTGGATCCACGCGACGAGAAACTGATCGGGTTCTACCGCGAATGGCTTGGCGGCGTTGCAGAAAGGATAAACGGGGCCCATCACCCTAAGTTCCCAGGTACCTAGTATTCTATGCGATTTTAGTATGACTGATAGTCTGAACTATTTGGGAATGATCACCCACTTAAAAAATCAATCATATCAGTAATTGTTAAGATGTCTTTCTAATTGTTTTTCGGGGAACAATTTATTTTTAACTTTCGCATATAAAACAGAAAAATTATGTTGATCAATGCTATTTTAAAATTCACGCATTTCCTTTTTTCTCACATCTGCAGTCATCACTCAGTGTAGTAGATTCTGCTCGGCGCAAAATCTCTTATTCTGCATTCTGGCACTGCTGGTAAAAGAGGCCTATCAGTTCTGCCGAGCACTCAAAATTTTGCTCCGGCATTGAAATTCTGCTCGCGTTGATTGAGAGGGGAGGGGGGAGGTGTTAAGCTGCCCGTTGAGCAATTCTGGACTCAGTCAGGGAAGTAGTTCAATCGTGTAAAATGTGCTTATACTGATCAAATAACTTACTCCTGATTTTTCCGTTAAATCAAAACAGGACGCTGGTTTAAAATAGACCTGAATCAGACACCAAAAGCCTTCTTTAACCATGTTCTGTGGAAGCTGGACGCCCCACTTCACAGTGCACGGAAGATGCGGCACTATAGACGGCCATTTATATCAAGATGCACGACAAAGCTAACTTACCGAATTTGGGACATCAACCAAGTTCGCGATTTGTTTCATGAAGTCGAAAGCGAGGTCGTGGAAAGGGCTCTTTTTATCAACTGGGAACGTACGGAAGACACAGAAGATCCAGCTCTGATGGACGACCCGATGGCAGCACTTCAAGCGGCGAAGAGCATGGCAAATCACCCGGAGCGGCTCGGCATCCCGACCTCATCAAGCACCATGATCGTTGGGGAAGGTGATGGACGCCAGACGCGGGAGTTCGAGCTTCAGTGGTGGCCAGACATGTACACTTCATCTGCCTTCGGAAAACTATCATTCCGCTTCTTTCTCAATAAAGTTAGTCTCTAAGTTATGGTTTAGGACTTGTAAAAATAATAAGATTTTATCGTTCCCGCCCGCTTCGATTTTTTGCTGCCGCTTCCTCTTTTAGTATTTCCATCAATTCAAGCATTTGTACATAGTTTTGTCATCGAACTACTGCACTTATTTTCCACATTTCACATATCTTTTTCAACAGTAACGTTGACACACGTGCAGTGAACTTGATAAAAGTACAGGTGTGCGAAGAAAGATAAAACTTCAGTTTAGGTTCAAGTTAGAATACTACGCTATAAATTGTTTTGTATATATACAGTACATCAATTCGAACAGAACGGATTTTAAAAGTTCAATTTACACTAGAAAATTTTGCAGATTTGTTCCGATATTTTTTGTCTTGTGTAAATGGGCCTTTAGTTTTGTTCTCGCGCACTTCATCAGTAATTTATCGTCTTGGAGTTTTTCTGATACGATATACCATTTCTTCGCTGATGAGAAGTGACAATCACTTTTTAAAAATTAGCATATAAGATATCGAACTTGATGTTGTTTTAAAATTACGAAAGAGAAAGTCACACCTTGTCCATAAACTATTAAGGGACTGCAAGAATACGAATGGCGAAATCTGATAGTGACAATTGTTCTGTTGCTGAGTAGAACTGTATATAGTTGTATATAGCACATTATTTCATTTGCTGAAATAAAGCGAGCTTGAAGTTTCACAAGATATTTGAAGCTTTCTGTGGTGAACGAAAGTTTTGAGGTTCAAATTGTCCTCCTCCACGGATCTAATTGGCGAGTCACCAGTCCAATCCGCGGCCTTCTGGGCGACACCACCTACTAGAAAGCACCAAGGGATGATTTCAAAGTGAACCTCAAAACTCTGTCCTTAGCAAACGACATTTAGAACGTCTTGTTTAACAATTACGAAAGAAAGTGACACAGTCATACAAGACCACGGGGCTGGCAAACTGGTAGACGGATAGCGTAATCTGCAATTGAAGCACTGATTCGTTTGAATTGTAATTGAATGTACACGTTTTACAAAAACATCATGGACTGTTCGTGAAGCTGAACATACAACAAGCCGCCGCGCAACTTCATGATCAACCGAGGTTTCTTAAAACACGTAGTGAGAATGACCGAAAAGGCCGCCTCATCTAAAACGCCTGAAATATTGTACTTGTTCGAATAAAGCGAGCTTGAGGTTTCACAAGATATTCGAAGCTTTTTGTGGTGAACGAAAGTTTTGAGGTTCAAATTGTCCTCCTCCACGGATCTAATTGGCGAGTCACCAGTCCAATCCGCGGCCTTCTGGGCGACACCACCTACTAGAAAGCACCAAGGGATGATTTCAAAGTGAACCTCAAAACTCTGTCCTTTATAGCAAAGGTACTAAATTTAATGGTGGATTCGCAATTATGAACAAGAATCAGTTTTACAATTCCACGTACTAACATGTTCAAGTTTAATTTACTGAATACATAGGCGAAGCTTTCATTTTGCGGCTAGGTATAAATTAGATAAACAATATCATGGTCTTGCTGTTGAAACGAGGCTTTTTAAGATCTGCTCGGTTTTGCTTAATTATTGTCTAGCAATCGAAAGCGAATTCGTTTATTTGTACTAAAACTAATCGCCAGCCTGCGTCTGTCATATCCCTGAATTAACAAAGCAGGGTATTTAACACCACCATCCACGTGAAGGTGCAGGTCTGACTTACTCAGGAGAGGCTTTATAGGCAATACACATTGCCAACAGACCACTCCGAAATTGGAAGGCATATCTTATTGAAAAAAAAGGAGAAAATTTGAATTCGCCTGTCGGAACTCAAGTTTGGTCTGGAGTGGTCTGTTAGAGACGCATCACTGAGTCGTTTTGGTGGCAAAATTATTACCCTCTTTAACAGGAACTCCTGCTGCATCGGCGACAACACCTGGATGCACAGAGGGTTTCAAGAACGTTCACTTTCTTCAATTAGGGCTTTAACACGTTTTCAACTGCTGGTTACTGGCTCCAACTGATGATTTGACGCATTAGCTCAACACGTTGCTCTCCTATTTGTTCAAATGACCAACCGAACCGCGGCATCTCAGACCTACCCGTGCTGATGATATCTCTTGCGGCTAAGATAACTCCCACGCCACAGCTTCCCGAGCCTTCGCCACTTTTCGGTTGAAGTGGCATCCCAAACCTTTTGATATTGAATTCCCAGTTGTCACAAACCAGAGATTCCTCATCTTGGAAGATAGTGTGGAGACCGGTCAAAATCTTTCTTGCCGCATCAACAAGATTATCTGGGGGTTCACTTCGAAGCCCATCATCATACAGCAGCTGCTTTCGGCTGACATCCAAGCAAAGTAGACCCCAATGACGGAACCGAGGTCTGTCAATATGGACTGGTATCAGGATCTGCTTCAGCAGTTGCGGTTCTGTTGTTGTCGTATACAGCTGCAGTCTCTGAGCCAGACTATCTTCATCAGCTGCAGCACTTGATGCCCAAAGAAGTGCAGTACTTGGGAACGCCAAACAAGAGTTGTGATTTGCCTCCCTAGCCTCTTCTACAAACTTAGCTATTGTGACACTGATGCAGTAACCTGTTACGTACCTTTCGCCAGCAAGACTTGAGAAATCCCTTTCATCAAGAGCAATTTCTTCATGATTCATCAGCACTTGACCCGGACGTAGCTGCATCAGCATTCCCCGAACTGCCTCAATGTGGTGTGAAGCTACTCCTTGCTTTACCATTCTGTCAAGCCATTCATTTTCCTCCTTCACTCTAACTTGCAGCTTACGCACTTCGCAGGCTTTGTACCAGATATCAAGGGCATCCTGTAAACAGAATCCTGTGGATTGGCAGAGGTCAGTAGTACCAAATGTATCAGTAAAATGGTGAAGATGCAATGCGTGCTTTGATAGAATGTCATTTCTTGATAGAAAATATGGTGGCAGATATGTCAATGAAAACGTGATACCATTTTGTAAAAGACAAAAAACGTTTTGTACCTGTACGCCGACAAAGATTACTAGCATGTTTGAGATTTAAAAAACACACCAGATGCTTGGAAAGCATGCGCATTTCATGTTGTGCTTGAAGTCTTTGTTGGAAAGGAGTACTGGCACAAAGCACTGTCTACTTAGAACTGAAAAGTTCGGTATCAGAAGGGCAAAGTAAAAGGTCGCCATATTTTCAACATAGTAAATTTCATTTACTTTTAGGTGGATTATACCGTATGTTACCTTTGTCACCAAGCTTTACGCCAACAACCATGTCACTTTCGGCATCACCATCATCGTCGTCAATCACATTGCAGTTGTCACCATGTTTTCTTGTCAGTAAGCTGCGGCATTCCAGTACTGTCGATTCAGACGGCCGGAATGACAGATTGTGTGGGTTGAGTGGTGACTCTTGGGGGTTCATCACTACATATAGCTCTAGCCTGCTCTTTGGTATGGCATGGACAGGTGGCAGTTTCATGGATGACAACTCACCCCGTGATGCATCCCGCCTTTGACACAATTCCAGGTCTGGAAATTTAGGAGACGTGTCTTTCTTCTCACTTTTTTCTGTTGGAAAATAATGTAAAAGTTTTTTTTATACAGGCTTTGTTTTCAGTTAATTTCTTGGAGTTCAGAGTGCTCAAAGTTTTGACGAGCCAGAGCGGCACTCATCAAGTTAAGGATAAGGTTTTATTTGTAACTTAAACCTTTTGAAAGTTTACAAAACTGGATTAACCATTTCATTTACCAAAAGGGGTTATTATTTAGAAACTAGAACTCAGTGAAACTGTTATTAGATTAATTTTGTAAATATGAATGATGGGAAGGTGCAAAACTGGGTAATAACAGCTTCACTAATATTTTGTTCATCAGCGTTTCAGGTCTGTGTTTACAATTATAAAGACGAGGTAATCAGAAATATCCTATTGGCAAAATTTACTCAAAAACAGAAACAAAATTATGCAAATCAAAATGCAAAAAAAAAACCCTTACTGTTTGGCTTCTTCATCTCTTTTGTGAATTGCTTCTTGCCATTTTCCAATTCTCGCGCTGAGCTGGTAGAAATTGAGGCATAGTTCACCTCCCAATCGTCGTGATTATAAGAGTAGATCGGCTCTATGATGCTGCATTTGCAATTGTCATAGTAATAACCGAAATAGTCATCACCGAATATCTTCGTAAAGAGGTCATCCATCAGCACAATCCATTTCTTGTCATCATCGTTCCAGTACTGTCCATCCGGTTTGGACCAACCACAACCACGGAAGTAAAAAGGCTTTTCTGAGGCAACGAGCAATACATTAGCAGCAGCAGCATTAAAAGTAGTAACAGTAGCAGAAGCGGTAGCAGTGATAGTACAGCAGTATTAGAATCGAAACAATAGCAAAAGTAGTATTGTAGTAGTAGTTTCAAACTTTATTGACATGATATATAACGTTTTACATATTGCCAATATCAAAAATACACTAAATTAATTATAATTGTATAACAATGTACTCCTAACGTGTCAAATAATTTGTATATGAAAAAAAGTGTTTTGTTGATAATTAAGCATGATAAACACAATTAATTATTTGTAGTTTAAAATGGATCATTAATTGCAATTGTCTCTTTTCTTTTCGCAACAATGATTTGTGAATGGTACTTAGTAGTATTATGTAGTAGTTAAAGTAGTGGTAGTAGTATAGCGGTTACAGTCATAGCAAGAACGCTAAGTAAGTTTAATGGGTAAGGCTGAGCACTTTTTATGTACTGTAAAGTGATTTGTTCATTTGTCCCTACCTGGTTCTTTTGAGCAAGCAAGAGCCTCACGAAAGCAGAGTCGACGATGCAGCATTTTTTCAGCATAGAAGTTAGTCAGTATCTGTTCCACTATAAGACAATGATCAATAAGTTACTAACAATCTCAAGTATAGTATTCGTGGGTATTCAAATGCAGGAAACATAAGAATAATGCAAAATAATATATATTTCAGACATTACATGTACTAGCCAAGGCTGAATCTAAATTGCAGCATGTAATATAAAATGACTCACAGGATGTGGCATAACCAGGACCATCGTGAGATGTTGACCTTGAGAAAATCGTCTTCTGGTATGCATGAGCAGCCTCCAAGCCTTGGTTCACATAGTCTCTCATGGACCGGAAAATACGCAATAGCATAGACACATGTTCAACTGTCAGGTGACCATAATCACCACATCCAAGACGAGGTCCGAACAACTCTCGCAGATTAAAGCCCCACTCTTTGCACTGAAACACAGTAGTACAAATATAAACCAATAATGAAAGATAGGTATCAGTTTTTTTGGAACAAAAATGCGAAAACTACATGTACCTAATGGCTGTGCACAAGGTCTAAAATCAAAAGCAATTTTTTTCAGCAAAGCAAAGATTTGATAATATACACTGTGTAAGCAACCCCGGTATGGGTTGGAATATTAATATGAGATATCTACCTCAATATCAAATAAGTCAATTAAGTGCTCCTTATCTTCAGGATAGACCTTGCTTCTCATCGATTCAGCTATCTCACGCCACTGATCACATACCTGCATATGTGGAACACAACTTTAAGAGACCAAAAATATGCCTTAATCTTAATACACATACGATATACCATTGATTGGGGATGAGATACATAGACCACCAGCAAATAAATAATACTTCTTGTATTGGGTTGGAAACAAATGTTTGGAAATTACATATGCGAGCAATGAAGGTGAATAACAGAAAAAAAAATCAAATGCCATAAGATTGCTAATGAATACACAAATCTTTTGTCAGCCTCATATATTTGTGGTAGATGAGTTTCACCGTGATAAATTAAGCTTATAACCAGCATGATCTGGCCGTTTTTTAGAATTTTACTACTGAATATACATGTGTGTACGTGATTAAACATTAGGCTCATAAGTCACCCTGACATGATCCGTCTGAATTATTTCTGCTGCAAATTGCTTGACAGCCTCCACTTGAACCTGATGAGGTCCACTTGTTGCATTAGCAGGCCGGTGAAGTGCCAGGTACTTGTCAGAAATCGTGTCGCAAGTTTCCTGCCATTCTTTAATGAGTTCATCCACCTTGTGTCCAACAGCTAAAACAAAAATCGCAATGTGATGGGACCCACTCATTATGATATGTAACATTACTCAACAGCATATAAATTATTGTACATACATTGTTCTTGAACTTGATATTGAAAACTCATTTGTTCATTAATCAATTATAGAATAATGCTGCACGCTGTATTAATTTTATTTGAATGAGTGCCTCAGTGTGCACATCTGTAATTATCTGTACAGTATATTGGACATAAATGAACTTTTGGTTGCATGGGACTGGTCTTGAGGAAGGTGCTTGCATAACTTAATACATGTACCATCAACTGGTATTAGCATCTTTCTAAACCAAAAGTGTATCATAATGCTGCTGTCCAGTAATAATCATGTATTTTTCAGCATGTCTTTAACACATCAAATGATAAAAGGCTTGATTCAAATGTCACAGCTACGAAATAGCTAAATTAAGCCATTCATACCTGAACCTAGCAAGGGTATTTCCTCCAAATGTGTTCCAAAGTCTCTCACAAAAGTGCCATTTGATTTGAACTCTTGATAGTACTGGGAATATAATTCAATACCATGCACCAACAGAGTCAATAAAATATACTTATACATTACATGACTTATTCTGAATCAGGGGCACATAAATACATAAACATCTGTCAGCTTTTAAATTTAAATACGATTAAGTGATTTTGTGTAACTTAATGAAGACAATAACATGGGACTTGTATTGCACTTTACTGGTGCAGTGCTTATTCACAGTCATGATTTTATTAAGAGATTTAAAAAAGTGGGTGAATAATTTATTACATATTCAATAGATTTTAGTCTGTAATAATTCAGCTTCACCAAATTAAATTTTTAAGAGTAACTCAAACCATCCTTGCATGGCCAAGCATATAATTTTGAGAAAGTCCAAAACCAGCGAATTGCCATCTAAACAATGTCTGTATAATAATGAGCAAATTTTCAGCATGGCTTATCTAAAGCTAACAAGATAACAGAATAAACCTTTATCATCTCAGAGCAATAAGCAACTCTTCGCAAGATGACCCTCCTTGCATCTCCTAGATCCTTGAACTGTGCCTCTAGCTTGTCCAAAGGTAATGCAGCTTTGACAATGTCTCCAAAGTTACCAAGAACTTTTCTTTCAGTTCCACCTGCAAAAAAACAAGAGGAAGCTAGGGAACAATTATAATTGCAAATTTAACTGAATATGGTAAAACATCAAGCACTGGTATACTGGTATACACATTTATTACCCTGATAGTACAATGTTCAACAGCAAAAAACTTTTTGCCCAATAAATGTTGACCACGCTTTTGGCTAAAGAAATTAGTTCAAAAATATATATTTATATACATACATGTACATGTACAGTCATCACATAAACTATATGGTGAAGCAACTATTAAAGGTGTGGCACTTCTTCATATACTTAAGGGCTGCTGACACTTCTTCATATACTAAGAAGCTGCTCCCCAATGTTAAGGGCACAGTACAGCACAAAATCAATCAAATGGAGCGAGTCACAGCTTACTACACACAACAAGCTAAGAATATATCAATAATTTGGAGCTAGCTGCTCCCCAATGTTATTGGTTAGTTTCCAATGACATGTGGTGCCTGAGAAAGAAGCAACACTGACATTATGTTTTTCAACAACAGATTCTTGGCCTTGCTTCAGCTTTACAGATACCCTCTGTCCACTGAAGCTTTCAGGACCATATGTCTCCAGTTCAGCATTGTAGTTGTCAAGTGCTCCAACTTTGTAAGACAACACTTCAACTGAACCCATCAGCTGTTCTGTGTTCCTCATTTCACAATGTAGTGCACAAATGTTAATTGAACTCAAATCTTCCTCCAACAGAAAGGTCAAATCTCCTCTGATCCCTTTGAACCTTCAATTTTTTAAAAAAGAGTTTAAATTACAAACTATGAACAGATTTAAAATGCATTAGAACCAACAAAACAGTAACAGATCAACACCAAAGGATAACTCTGTGATGGGGAACGGGGGGAAATCATAGCGAGAAAAAGACATACAAATTTTAAGTGACTACTTTCTTTATTTTTAATTGCCAAACAAGCCACTTTTACTATTTAGTACTATTTGAAATAGATAAACGCACCCTCCAATATTGGCTTTTGAAGAAGCAAAATGCTCAAGGCACCATTTGTTCTTGCCTAAGTCACAGTCACAACCCTGCAAATAAGAATAAGGTAAGAATCCCAAATCCATTTATTATTATAATTGTATCTGCATGTCCTTTGCAGTACAGTCAAACTGTAAAAATCCATGGCCATCTCCACCACAAACTGCAACACAAATGAAAACATGTCTCCTCATTATGTTCCCAACTTAATAAGAATTTTCATTGGTAATTATTCCACATTAAATTGGGAACACAAAGAGAACTGTTTTTTGGTTTGTGTTACTATTTACAGTGGATAAAATCATAGTATGACTATACTAATAAGATACAACAATCTAATGACAATCTATAGCTATCATAGTTTGTTTCCACTTAGGCTTTAGTATCAGCTTTTATTGCAATATATGTACTGTCAATAATCTGCATGCCAAAAACACAAGCCAAAATTACCCTAATTGCATCACAAATGAAACAGCATTCCATTTCAATCCCATTTCTTCCAAGCATGAAAGTTTCATCATCCTTTTTTGACAGCAGTAGGTAAAGAGCCTTCAGGTCAAGGGTTACTACAAAAAAGAGTAACATAGGGATCAGGATACAAGAAGATGTGTACTTGTGGATGTTGCTAGTTACTATGAAAAATTTAAGTAACATTTTTTGATATCATCATATATTTTAAGATTTTGGCCAACAGTACCTACAGGGTAGTTGGTGAGCATCAGTCTACAGGTGAACGTTATGAGGCTCAAGCAATATATCAAATACCTATTTAAAACCCGGGTGGCAATAATTTCTAATCATAGTTATATATTCATCTAAAGCTGGCATCCGAAAAGTAATGATTATTTGATTGCCTCCTACCATCATAAAATTTATTTTTTCACTGACTTTTTTGCCTGTTATTGATCGTAAGATTGCATTAAATTTTTAAAATAGCATGTTTGATTCACTAACATATTGTATCACATTTTGATCACCCATAAAATGTACTCCAAAAACAAAATTAAGCATTTTATTTGTAGTTGGCCCAATTCAAAATTCAAACTTACTGCACATTGAACAATGTATGAATTTCTTTAACACAAAATATGTATTTAGATGTATCTACATACCAACAAATGAAACCTGGAATTTCTTGCCATCAATAGTGATTCCTTTGCATTTCAATACTCGCTTCTGCCTGTTTATATCTCTGAGCAATTCTTTGAGGTCTCTCCTGATGAACAAGAAGAACATTTGCAGTGACGAAACATTTTATACAAATAATTGAAACTATGGAAATTCTACACTTTCTAGTTAATTGATAAGTGCACAAATTAAGTGTAGTTTATTTAAGCCCCCAAAAATATTTAAAAAATGCAAAAATTTATTACCTATTAAAACTTATTGTTGCAAAACTATATAACATAAAGCTGATTTGGTATATATCACTATAGCTAGATTGATATAAATTTAAGTTGGTAAAATAGAAGAACAACAGCAGTATAATTATTAAATGTAATTTTAGCATTTAACAGTCAGTGTATAAATTACCTGTTTTCTTTGCAGTTGGCAATGGCAAGAGGAAAAACAGCCTTGGAACTTTGGTTAGACAGAACTGCACTTTCCAGTGGAACAATTGCAACCAGAACTTGTTCTCTTCCTGCAAATTAAGCAGCAGCATAACTTGAAAATTAATTAGGCCAGTTTTTCTATTCTTTAGGTTTACAGAATTTCTTTCCTGATGAGAAAGAAGAGGAGAAAATAAAATTAAAACATGTTTTGCAAGACTAATGTGATGTTTGAGAACAGGCCGCTCGCCAAAATTCTATGCTGATTTATGACAAGCAAATCCATGAGAAATTTATGGTGAAACAATCAAACAGGTCAGAGGAAGGAAAAATTAGATGCAAAGTAATGATGTATCTCTTTTTCTATTTTCGTACATTTTGTTAATTGGCTACCAAAAATGTTACTGACAGTTTAAAATTGGGTAAACTTAGTTGTGGTTGGATCCATAAACTTCAAGAGTAAAAAAGTATGGCCTTGAACTTCAATTATTCATAAAAAAATTCCACAAATTATATATAATTGGTTATTTAGATACATAATATGACAGATAATATATATATATATATATATACATACATATATATATATATATACAATGTTGTCAACATGAAAAATATATAAATATA
>JAOBRG010345069.1:0-14071 GCA_027574985.1 Umimayanthus nakama | reverse complement strand
TGCCAATTTTCAAAAAATTATGTAAGAAAGTTTCAGAGAATTTAAAAATTATGCGGTTTTCCCGTTCATTCTATTTTCTTCTTACAAAATTTTTTCTTTCGATCATAATAGAAATTTCCGTTCGTTCTTTACCACTGTGGGAAATTTGAAAAATTTTTACCGTCAACTTTCAGAGATATTTTTGATCGAAATCCAAATTTTCCTAAAATTTCAAGGGTACAAGATTGCCATTTGCGCATGCGTGAGCATTGGGCATGCGCACAAGGACACGCAATAGGCTGTGATTCAGGGCAGTGTTCAGCCGTCTAGGACGCGCGCGCCAAGAAACTATTTCGAGCCACCTTAAGGTAAACAAGAAGAAACTTATCTTTCCACACCCCTATCCTATCCTCCCTTCCCTCCCCTTTCAGCCCCAACCAATTTAGAGGGTAAAAAAGTAAATTCTCTTTAGTACATTATTCACACAGTTTAAATTGTTTGTTAATAACTTGAATCAAGCAAGTGATCGTATTATGTGGTAATTTATCTAAGATGCAAAATAAAATTCCCCCAACTAACTACAAGGAAATTGATGAGACAGTTTAGGAGAATTTAGTAAAATGTGTGTTATCATGGTGTGTTATTAATAGGGACTGTGAGGGTTAAAATTAGGGTGGCAACATTGTTGTGTGGAAACTGATGATGTTTTGTTGCATTACAGGTCACGAAATGTATTTTGTAGCTTTTTTGTGCTGTCTCTTCAAATTGAGAATATTTTTAGATAGTGACTGCACAGCTTTGGTCTTCAAAGTTTTTGCAAGGTAAGAACTTGATAATTATTTTCCTTGACAACAATACAGTACTTTAACCAAACCCCCTCCATTGCCCAAGACATCTTTCAACGCTACTCTGCAAAATGTAAAAGCAAGCATTAGGTACTTTCTGACTTTTCCAAAATTTATCTGCTGCTTGTAAGGTGTGTTGTTTTATGCAGCTGTTGTGACTACACATCATGCACACCAGTCCTGTATTGTAACCCCCCCCCCCTATTGCTGTAGCATTGTTTGGCAATAATTTGCTTCTTTACACTCTAAAAAATATATATAAATAGGCTCTTTAAAATTCTGAAAGCTGTCAGTATAAGTTTTTATCAGTGACAGATGGTTTTTCTAATGAATTAAATGTTCCAACTTGCCTTGGGCTCTTTCGACCAATTTGATGTCCACATTTTGAATGAGGTTTTTAAAGACAACTGCCATATCCCTCCTCCCCCCTGATTTATTTGAGATTTTTAAAAAAAGGCTTGGAAAATTGTTTCAGATAAAAATGGTGAGATTGTTTAAAGTTTTCTCAGCTTAATCAAGCTATTATTTCCCCAATTACCATATAAAGTAACTGGCAAGGCCTATATATAGTTCAGGCAAGGTGAAAGTTTCAAAACTATACATGTACCTTTTTTGCCTATATGACATATACGCAATAAACAAATTGTGTGTTACTGTGCACTAGATATCTGGAGCTTATGCGACGATTACAAAGTGAGTACAAGTTGGAGCCTGCTGGGAGCCAGGGAGTCTGGGGCCTAGATGACTTCCAATTTGTTCCATTTATATGGGGCAGTGCCCAGCTAATAGGTAAAACATTGTAGCTATGTTCACATTTCTTTTTTTTATTTTCATTTTTTTATTACATAGAATGTGATAATCCCTGATAGTTTTAGGCCAAGTAAAAAAATAAGATGTTTCACGTCCCTTCTAGCTTCCTTTTTTGCTGCCACCTCCTTTTTTTACTATTTACTACATGTAATTTTTAATACAAACCTTTTTATTGTGTTAGTTGTCGTTCAAAAAATGTACATTCGACTTTCAAATTCATTAATTTTTTGGTCATGGATCTGCTGAACATGATTATTTTTCGACATTATAACTGTAGCTGTTCGACAGTGTCGTTACACAGACCCAAGTTGGACTCCGTCCTGAAATATGAGATATTTTGTAAGCAAGGTACAATGTATGCAATTGAGCAGTATAAAAGTGATTTGATCTTAAAACATGTCGCATGCATTCTCTTGTGATCTCAACCGGTTTTTACATGCAGTTATAGTGTTCATGTACTGTGTGACATGTATCTCAGTGCTCCTTTAGTCTGTAAATTTAAAGTAATTGTGGTTCGGGACTCAAAACAAACCAGAGTCCAATAAGTAGGAAATTATAGTAAAAATATTAAATAGTAAGAATCGCGCCCGCCTCTTTTTTGAAAAAAGTTCGGATGAGAATTAGCTTTTTTTAAACTTGGCCTCATTCCCTTGAGCCCATGACACACAGCTTGACACACTCTTTTATGGTAGTCCGTCCATCCCACAGTGTATTCTCTACTACAGTGCACATGTATAAATACAAGGATGCAGTAGTCCATTTCACAGTTCCTGAAGATATCCAAGCTGCTACATGAAACCCAGGGAAGGTTTGCCTGGCACTGGTAGTTTGAGAAGTAGAAATAATAGACATGCTCATAAGTTTCTTTCTTATGACAATTCTTGCCATTTCTCTAACTATACCAGGACAACCCTTGCCTCGGTTTCTCAGTAAGGCTTAACTCTACGAACACGCTTTCTTTGTTTTTTCTTTCTTTCTTTGTTAAGGCTTGTGTTCTTTAACAATAGGGTTTGGGTTACTTATATTGTCTTTTATCCAATGGGATCTTTTGTTCGTAGAGTTAAAGACGACCCCGGTTTCTTGTAGAGGTTTCAATTGGTTATTTTTCAGGAACTGTGAAATGGACTATTAGGTTGCCCACATAACATTGCACCTACATGTATGTAATAAATGTAAGCAAGCATGTACATAAGCTGAATTTCAATGGTTGGAAAAATGCAGTTGTGTTTTGATACATCCGTAATATTATTCCTGAAAAGGTTGCGGCAGGAACTCTCTAATGAGTCATTACAGCTAGTTTGGATACAGTTTATAGTCACTCTTAATTAAGTTAACAGCTTATGACTCAGAACCATAGTGAACTGACTCTCTCCCATGACAACTTCATTACTATAATTAATTATGTTGATTTAATTGCATAACATTCTCTTTTCATGTAGGTCTGGTCTGTTTAATGAAAGCACTGATTAATTTCTTAAATTACACTACCTTCTAATCCTATAATGGTGTTGATTATTTTTTTGCTACAAAACAAAATTGCCCTTAATCATTTTTTTCTGTTTGACAGTGTCAGTAACAACGGGCTTGTTTGTTGATCTTGGACATAAAAAGTCCCAAACAAAGTTGTTGAAAGTCTTAGAGTGCTTTTAATTTACTAACTGTAGTGTACAATCTTGAGCATGTAAGCATTTAAGAGATTACAAGTAAAGTTTAAGAGCCTTTTCAACAGTCGCTAAATTGAATAGAGCAGAAGAAAACTACTTAAGGTTTTAAATATTTACAAATTGCCTACAGTGTACATGTTTGTGTTTGATAGATAATTTGGTGACCAGTGTCCAGCGAAACTTCAACCGAAGGCTTTCATTTTCTTTTCATTTTCAGACCACCCAAGACTTTCTCCCAAATCCCTTGTAAAGCCTGAAGTAGCTGAAGAATTCACCAAAGATTACATCTTCTTAGGATGTGTCCATTTTATTAACACTGTAAGAATTTTGCTTCAATCAGCAATACTGACTTTTTGAGTATTGCATACAATCATGTAGTTGTACTTCAAGTATAATTATAACTATTATCTTATAAATGGGCAAGCCAATTCCTGCTGTGAGAATTCCCACACAGGGAAACCCGAGGCATTTGAAAAATTGGTCAAATGCCCTGGGGGGTACTCCCATACATTGACTATACAGGTATGTGCTGCTGGCCAGGGTATGGTTTTCAGGCCTACGAGTTTAGAACAGGGTATACAAATCAGAAAAATAATGTTGGGAACAGGGCATAGAACAACAGAAAACTTATAAACAGTTTAATTCAGGTTGCAATAAATTTTCTTTGGAGAAATATGGACATGTATCGGATATGCATAACTAAATTTTCAGCTTGGGTTTTGGGTACCCAGTTTAGAACAGGGTATCAAAGCCAAGCTAAATCTAGTTTAGAACAGGGTCAGGTTTCTGGAGGACCAGCGGCACACCCCCACCAAAATTTCTGTTCAGTACCTCCCCCCCTGCCTCGGTCGAATGCCTACCCGAGCAGGAATTTTTGTTACCAAATGCCCATCCCCCATTCCTACTATGATGGTCTAGATAATTAATACCCCCCCCCCCCTAGCATCAGACCAATATATGTAACTATACACAAAAGTTTTACATTTGCTGGCAGTTTTAGCAGGATGCGAAAGGGGAGTTCCAACTAACAAACCTCAGTTTTGTTTGAGCTAAATCATGAGTAACCAATTTAGTTTTAAGGTAATAACTGATCATGATTATATTTGATTTGTTTCCCCAATAATGGATCGTGGGTTGTTGTTTGGTTATAATTTCATTTTACTAAAATAAATACCAAGCACTGGATAAATATTGAAATTCTGCAAATCTGATTGGCTATAAATCCTGTATATAACTGCAATTTGTCCAAAATTAAAATGGGAACAACTTTATTCATATCATTTTTTTTAACAAGATAATAAAATATAAATTTATTTCAAAATTTAAAAAAAAAGCCCTGGGCTGGGGTTAAAAATGTTCTGCATAATGCTTTAAAAAAATTACAACTAGTCTAATCAATCCTTCCAATCGCATTTGTGATTTCTGACCCCTTAACATCATTGTTCAGCTGGCGCTTGGTTGTCCTGGAGCCTCTTACACATGAAACAGCTGATCTTAATAGATTAAAAGAAAGTTTGGCTCTCAGCCAATGGATAACTAATTTGTCCAAAATTGAAAACTGAAAATTTTATCATGGTAAACCTTCCCTCAAAATTGCCAAAAACTCAACATGGTAGAAAAAAGAAATCAAGATATTTTTATCCAGTGTTTGGTATTTAATAAAAACAATTGTTCCACTCACACTTGTTGGATACTAGCTTATGATAGCCAACTCGGTGCTTCGCACCTGGTCCGCCATCTCAAAGCTCATATCTAACTCGTGGAATAATCATGAAATATCTATCTGACTTGCTCAATGTGTACCAACCTGTTGAATGCATAAACTAATTACTTTGTCATCAGAAGTAGTACATGTACCTGTTGTTAATTGGCATTTCCTGTCTCTGCAAAAGCATCAGTCTGTAATAATCAGCAGCTTGTTAAAAACAAACTAGTGCATTGATCACTTGCAAAAAGTTTTGGACATTCTATGTCAGATAATTTATTTTGTGAACACTTTCTCTCAGCTTGGCAGATTTTGGATGAAGTGTTTGGACACAGTTTGCTGAAATGCACCTTAATTAAATTTCTGATTACAAAACATGATTTACATAATTATTGTTACCATCAAATGATGGAAGCTAAACCTGTTAAAAATAGTTTTGCTACACCTCAAGATTTTACTGATAGACCCACCCAATTCAATCAGGCTCATGTCTCAGCATTAGCATTCATAATCATGTTCATGTATCTTTTTTATTACTTAAAATCACAGATGAAGCGTGGTCCATTTGCTGAACATTCCAATACATTGTGGGGAATAAGTGCTGTCCCCTCATGGACAAAGGTCAACTCAGGTTTGATGAAAATGTACAAAGCTGAGGTTTGTAAAGAGCTATTGCTGCATTGGTATTCGCGAAAACTAGTTAATGATCAGTTGACAAATCTTAGTGGTGTGTGCTTTGACATCTATACAGAAAACAAACATGTTCATTTGAAATGTACAATCCCCTTGAGGGAGAGGGAAGGGGGATGATTTACTCAATCATTTAAAATTACGGGTGAGTCTCACTGCCAAAGCCTTCAAATCCTGGTCAACCCTAATTGAAATTTTGAAACTTAAGGGAACTTTTTGTACTCTTTCCTGGAGATAGGCTGCTAGATACAAGGTTGAATTTTTTATGAAATTTTAAAAAAATATTATTTACTAATTGTTTTATTTGTTTACAGCAAACTGAAAATAGTTTATTTAATGCTGTAGGTGTTGTCCAAGTTTCCAGTTATTCAACACTTTGTGTTTGGAACTTTAATGTCCATTGAGCCAGCTGATAGGTTCAAGAAACCACTCTAGGACGGTCCAAAGAAAGGAGCCAGGCTATCTGACAAGTCACCTTGGCTGTGATTGCTTTGTGCAAGTTCACTATTACCAACTGAGACCACACTCAGTGTGAAGAAGCTCTCCCATTTCAGTACATTGCTTGAATGATGAGATTACTGTACATGTGCATGTTCCTGAGGAGAGATCACTGGTCATTGAGTGTTGCCACCAGAGCACGAATGGACAGATATAATTTAAACAATCAAAAAACTGTTAGACAGTTACTTTATTCTTATTTACATTATTTTGTTGGATTACGGTATGACAGCATATTAATTTGCCAAAGGCATGGCAGCAATTAAAAGTATTCTGTTCAAAGTTGATACTTCAATCTTTAAAATAAATTATTCTTGTTGCCAACTTCTTCCTTGTTTATGATGATGCAACTATATAATTTGTATATAGTCATATCAGTCAGTAGTGGTGATCGAAATAATACCCAATTCTGTGAGTTGGAGCCTAAAAGTGGGGGTCGAAGAGTTGCAGGAACAGTTATGTAAAATGTTATTCCCTCAAGTGGTGTTTTCAACATTCATTATACTTTAATATTTGCAGAAAGATTTGTATCACTGTCATTTGATAGTTGATGCAGCACCTTTTTACAATTTATTGTATTTGGGATTTCTGTTCAGGTTGTGATTTATGTTTAGACATCCCTTAGTGCAAAAGTTTCTCAGTTTGTTATACCATTGATTTCCAAGCAACTGAATATCCTGCCTCAAACTTATTTAACATTACAAGTGCTACAAACTAAATATTGCCCTTTAAATTTTCACTGAAGACAATGAAAGAAAAAGGGGAAACCCCTATTCAGTTTACTAACTCATGCCAACTCCCCCCCCCCCCCCTCTGGCTCTGTGGTCATTGACCAGTGAATGATTTATTTACAAATATATTCATTTTGTTGTCATACACAATTTCAGTTTCCTGTCCTGGATTTTGAAGAATTTTTAAAATAACTAAACTTTCCATACATTCTGTTTTAGATATAAAACACACTGATTTCCAAATAAGTTATTGATTTTAACAAAAATAGCCTCTAATTTTGCGTGTTCTGTAAAATTTCATTTCATTTTAAATGTTGAACTTAGAACCAGGAATTATTATGCTGCTGAGTGAGGAAAAGTTGTCAGTTGAGGGATTTCCTTACAAATAGAACAGGAAGTTGGAATTAATAAGTAACAACTGCTCATATTTTATTCCACATGAATAGTTTGTCCATAAAAGGTTTTGTTGGCTATATTAAATTCTATCACTGTTATTTCATATTATTCTGTTTTATGATTTATACAATAAGTTAGTTTAGTTGCCACTGTGCATCTTAGTTCAAGAAAAAATGGTTTTTCCCTGCAGAATGAGAATCAACAAAATATTATGGGCATTCGACCTTGTTGCGTGACACACCAAAACGCTTTCCTGCAGGACATAAATGGCTATGCACTAATTATGATAAAAACGCTTGAAAGCATTGAACATGACTTTCCAGCCTATATATAGTAAAGGTGTGCCCAATCTTGTCAGATCAAACATTTAAAAGCAGTTCTTCTGTGTAATCAAAGTTTACATCTAGAAACATCCAATACCGTTGGGACAGTCAATTTATCTTCAAACACTTCAAGTGAATTGCTTTCGAAGGCGGCAGACTTTTTAAAACTTCGTCATGCTTTGAAAAGTATCAAGCTATGACGTCACATCATCAACAAACCCACCCAAACACGCGTGGTGAAGTCATGCAATGCAGATACAAGAAAAGACTGACCTTTACTCGACAAGTTTTTAAAACTTGCGTCTTTTATTGTGACAATCCGGAGGATATGTTGATAAAGTATTTGTGGCCCGCCAGTCGTGAACAGTCGCGTCAAAAATTATGAAAACTATTCCGTATTCGCCAGGCCACGTCCTCAACCATGGCCAAGGTTAATAGCGTCGTTAATTATACTTGTAAAGCGGCGCTTAAACAACACAAGACACATCATATTAGTTTCAATATTTTTTAATATCACTCTCAAAATGGCCATTTGATACCCCCAAATTTACAATCTTGGAAAGAATTTGTAAAGGTTCCTCCATCGGCACTTCCTGCCATTCAACTTCTCAAGTAATAGTTTGTGTCCTATTTTCCATTATTTTTGTCCGAGTCCTTGTTGTAGACTTTCTGGTTTCATATATATGTTTTTATAAATATTTTCTCTTTTCTATATTAGTCGCAAAATACAAAGTTCATACAAAATGCAGGAGCTTGTTCAATACAAAGAAACTAGGCTAACATCGAAACGACAAAACAATTCGTTTCTCGAATAAAAAATCGCATTTCATGTCATTTATACGTACACTACAGAAGCAGAAAAACTTAAGTTAACACGAAGACAGATTGCCATTCAAAAAAAGGCTTATAGAAAAAAGGATTTTAAGTTATGACTTTTCAAAGAGTATTGTCGTTGGCATTTTCGGCCATATTTGCCGCATGCAAAGGTTCCATCCGTGACAATGGACTCGAATACGCCAATTGCACAATATCAATGACAAAGTTCAAAGAAAGACAGTCTTCGAGAACAAAGATATGAAAGAATTCACAATAAAAATACAAAATTCTGTTAGAAAATATAGCACAGCAGTTATCACTAACAAAGACAAGGTTAAAAAGCTTCTACCGTTTGCGTAAATGTAGCTATCGGTGAAATGGAGTCCAAACACTGAAAAGGCTCAAATGTTGAGTTTGAAGCCCCAGTTAGTCCCGAGAGTCCAGCAAAACTTGAACTAAACACGCTCACTAGGCTAGTAATGTCCATAGGTTCATGAAAGTCGCAGCCAGAGTTTTCACTTTCCGTTGAGCTTTCAAATCTGAATCGTTTGCTACAAACCACATGGTAGTCACACGGTTCATTTGCATATCGGGGGCGTTTGTTGCTGGCGACTGGTGTTTCGTGAATTTGTGGAGTCCTTTCATTTTTACTACAGTCATTTTCTTTCACACGTGAATCGCTGCATGTTTCTTTTACTGCTTTATCTTCAGAGACTGATCCATTTCCAACGGAGCAAACTCTTGAAATTTCGGTAGAATTTCCCACGGAACACAATGAATGTGGAGATTCTGTTCTATTTCCTGTTGGCGTTGCGATCGACCCACCCGTAGATTCGTTCTCACGCAACACTTTCGGTTTCTGTTCATCCTGATCCCAAGTTTCGACTTCCATATCTATTTCTACAGTGGTTCTGTATTCTTGATAGGCCGCATCAGCTTTTGTAAGAACGTTGTTTAAAACATGAGAAACAAGAAGATTACGTCGTAATGTGGGCCCGCCACGACGCCGACGTGAGTCCGTTATCTTTGTGAGTGAAACTTGAATGATCCGTTCCTTCTCACACTGCATTTTGAATTAAGTCCGTTCCAATTTTCAACCTGTGTTTATATTTTGGTTGTGAGTGAGTTTGGTATACTTTGTGTTGAATTTCCACTTGAATTTTGTGATACAAAAACTACGAACTTCCCTAAAACTGAGGTGGAAGCTGGCGTTTTGAATGGACAAACGAATTTCGGTTTACGTATTATGAAACCCGCTGACTCACACGTTGTCGAGCGCTCCACCAATCAAATTGCATTGACGTCACCTTAAACCAATCAGATTTCAGGTGCACTTCCTTTTTGCATTCGAAGAAAAAAACACAAAGAATAGCCGCCCGATTTTGACCAATCACTGGTCGCCGGAAGTTAGGATTGACGAAAATTGTGACGACTTATTTATAAAACTATGCAAAGAATGAATTGTTTTGGTCCTGTTGCTACGGGAGAATTCTGGATTTGGCGGGAGATTCTATCACGTGTGCTAAAGCACAAAGGTTACATAAGGGTCAAAGATGATTCACTACTATAAATAAGGCTGTAAACAAACTGAAGGTAACTGGAAAATAAACGCAGCTGTCGCTTTGAGCAGCATACATGTAGTTGTATATGGTAAGTAAACCAAGAAATACACTTGTCGGAGGAAATTCTTGCAAGACAAAATTTTAGTTTGAAGGAAATTTGATACAACTATAAAAGACATGCAAACACGCCGAAATTACTTGTTTCATGTTTTAGGCATGTGATCATGTCCGGACAGATTTTTGACCGAAACCGAAAGAGTATTAAACTCCGGGTCTTTCGTTTACCTCTACGCATTTGTAAAGTTTAGTACTAATGCAAACAGTAGCAAATGTATCTGAAAAATAGTTGTCTTGATGGATCATCGGAAACATTTATTCGTGGTAAAGTTTTAAAACAATAAAACGGCTACTCTGAATGTGCCGCGCTGTCAACTGTGGATTGAGCAGTCAATATGCTAATACGTGTACACTCCCTTCCGCACGGGCGATTATTGGGGGGAGACACGGAAAGTGCTGACAAAGAATACCTGCGGAAACAGAAATGACGTGTCAAGGTCAGAAGTGCAGCCATTTATGGCACTTACAGCAGCAGAGACTTTCCAGAGTTTTTTTTCAGTTTCATGTCAAACGGAAACAAAAGGTTCGCGTTGGTCTATCATAATTCATTCGTGGGAAGTTTCAACAGAAACGAAATGCCAAACGCAACACGTATTGATCCTACCATACTGGCAATCGGTACAGTTTTATGAAGTGCACTTTTTAAAAAAATACATTCACATCTTTAATACTCAGAAGGGGGAGGGTGACTCGGTAGAACCCCCTAAAATGAAACGGAAATGTTATTACCATTCTTTGTCTTGTGAAAAAGGGATTCACGGTTTTCAAAAACAACAACTGCACAATGTACATGTACGATGACTTCTCCGAACCGTCCCCTCACTGAATCCCAGATAGAACTCTGTCAACTCTAGACGCTTTTTTTTTTATAAGAACCAGTAACTTTCGGCTCAGCCAGGGCTGTTCTTAAATTTTTGGCGATTTCAGCCTCAAATTATTCTTAAATTGTTCTTATTTTCCGGTAATTCCACTCGGAACAATTAAACGACGCTACGAAAAATACATGTTTGATACTGGTATAGGTACTGATGCAAAAAAGTTTGACACTCTCTGTACGTTGTCCGCGAACGTCACGAGCTTGCTTATCACTATCCAGCGCTCGATGACCCAGCTTATGGTAACATGTACATTCTGTGTACAAGAGTTAAATAAACTTTCTTATTTTTTTCTGATCAAAACTTCAGCCTGGTGACTGTTCTTAGCTTGTTCTTAACTCAGTTTTGGGCCAATCTCAGCCTGGGTGTTCTTTTAAAGTTTGTTCTTATAAGAAAAAGCGTGTACTTTAACACTATTGTCAGCCGTGTGATTCATTTTAGTTTTCCCTACAGCTGTACGTTGTATTTATAAATGGAGTTGGAAAAATTTAAAACTGGTAAATTGGAAATAATTTTTTTTCTGCATCATTTTGTATTAATTTTTAGGGAATTACAAAGCTGAAATTTATAACTTGGGCACTCGTATTGTAGAGGTATACCAAAATAGACGAGCAAGTTTACTTTCAGTATCACTGAAATTTAATCTAAAGCAGCGTTATTCTTTTATGCATGTTACATTACTGTTGGGATGTTTTTCAAATTTGGCGAGTTCACATGTACAGGATCCCGACCAACCAATCAAGTTCTGTAATTTGTAGAATTTTAAAAACATAACTGCAAAAAGAATACACTTTTGAAAAACAAAAAAAAAGTATCTATCACATGCACACTGCAGTATTGAAGTATAGTAATTATGTTCAAAACTGACATATTTATAATTTATTTAGTATATAATTAGTATATATTATGGTCTTTTTCATACAAATATAAATCGATATGGATGATGAGATCATCGATATAGTTGGTTTATGAAGTAAGGCTGATACTTCAGTATACATTTTAGGAAACAAACCAACTGTAATGTATTTGTAATGTAAACTGACCTCTAATTTTTTGAAGAATATTTATTTCACGGAAAGAGTGCATTCGAATGTTTTCAAGTAACTAATCGCCTTTTGAACTGAAAACTAACGCTTGAGCGACTACATGAGTATATCCCTCCACACTTTCGCAATGGTGTTGTTAATGTAAGGGTCATTGGCCCTTCATCAACTAAACTGTCAGCTTAAAGTAAATAATAACGTTAATAATACACACATTGTGATTGTACATACGAAACGTTGAGCAAATGAAGACTAAAAACCGAAAGGATTGTCCTTAACTTCAATAATTTTCTTTCAGCAGAATCAAATCGAGGAAAGCTATAAAGAAATATCGTGTTTTTGAGTTAAAGCATTGTTTTGGGTCGGAAAGTCAGGTTCCATCTTTCTGCCCTCGGCGCCTTCCGGAAAACTATATCTTACAGCGCAAGAAGGTTTACTGGGCAACAATACTGATACTCTATTTTTTTGGTAAGAATGTTGTTGTTTTTTTTCCGGCTGAGGCTGAATATTCTTGTTTTTCTGACAATTGGCTGAAAATATTTTTGTTATTTTTTTTAGTATGATTGCTTATCTTAAGGTTACTTTTTTTAGCGGCTACTAATGTAAGCAATGTTAGCTAATACTATTAAAAACCACTCGCTAAAATTAATCAGTTGTGTTCCTGAATATGTTATTTCATGCGAAGAAGTCAGTGTTAAAATCGCTAAAATTAGCTCTCGCTAATTCTATCTCGGACAAAATCGTTAGATTTAGTAGTCGCTAAAAATAGTAACCGTTAAGGTGTGACACTTCCGTTAAAGGATGTGTTGTGGTATTTAGCGTCCAGCTCTAGCTCTGTACCGTTTAACAGTGCCACTATGTGTTGCAGTTTTGCCTTTTAGGGAAAGGAAGAAATTTATGCAGTTAAGTCAAAACATATCATTGGATTGTACTTATAGATTTAAACGCAGCAAGTTGTATTCTTTTCTCAATTTCAGCCTCAGGTTTTGTTCTTAAAATATTCTCAAAATGTCGCAAATTTCAACCTTGATATTCTTGATAAGCATAAATCATGTCAGTCCTATAAAAAAGAAGGAGTGAATATATGTTACCCCGAGAAAGTGTCCAGCTTCAAATTACAACAGAAGCTCATTAGACAGTGTTTTGAGTTCTGATTACAACTATCACGTCATGTAGTCAGCCCGTGTTAAGAACCAGAGCTAAATGCGTCAAAAAGGAAAGATGATTTCCTTCTTTTCCTTTTTAATACAGAAAATGTTTCCCAAATGTAACGCCTCTACTCAAATTGAGTAGGTAAGCATAATGTAAATGTACCTCCCCCTATTCTTTTGTTGTACATTCACGTTAATTAACCACCGATTAACGATACATGTGCAGGGGATAATACAGAAATAGGAGACAACCGTTCCCGTTGGAGAGATCAAAATTTCGAAATTGAGATTTTCGCAGATTATAAATATACGTGAAATGAACTTCTAGTAAAAAAACCGTGTTTCTTAATACGTCTAGTAGTTTGCGAGATATGACGAACGAAAGTTTTTACCTTAAGTGTGAGTTTCTCGAGACATGTTTTAGCTCAAACTACAAATATGTAAAGGATCAATGCTCCCTCAATTTTTAGTGTTATGCCGTCAAATTTGGCAAGTTGATAAAATAATAGCCGAAGACGAAAACCGTCCTGGCACCGTTCCAATTATTTTTATGACTCAAACAGTGCAGTTTTGTAAGCTGAAATTTTCTTTTTTTCTTTAAATGCCTGCAGAAAATTTAATACAACTTCAATCAAAAATCGCCAGGGCGGAATTAGAGTGAAAATTGTGCTAAATCTCACAAACAAACTGAAAATAGTTGAAATTGAAACTTACAGGCGCATTGACGTCTTGAAATTGAATAAACAGTTTGAGTTATGATGCTCGCACTCGTTTACAAACTACAATTTCAAAAAAATATTTTCACCATCACTCAGACAATTTTATAAGCTTTCCATTGATATATAGGTTTGTGGGTGTCCGATGCG
>JAOBRG010345058.1:0-14072 GCA_027574985.1 Umimayanthus nakama | reverse complement strand
TGATCCAATATGGCGGACAGTCTGTATATGTTTATGTAGTTTGATTATATGGAAATAAATACTTGAGGGACAAAACACATACGAAGTTCTACAGAGATGATATACGTTAAACTCACAGGACTACAAATCACTACCAGTGAAGCAACATACAGAAAGCAAAACAATTACTATTAAGTTTGGTAATTAATCCGGTAATAGAACTAGCTCATTCAACAGCAGAGTTTGAACTGTGTACGATGGTATACAAAAAAACCCCACAAAATTAAACTAAGAACTCTTCAGAAACCTAATACGCTTCTTTGATGTAATACTGTTAGTACAAGGAACTACTGAATAAAGTTGCGGCATTGTTATTATTTATTGATGTTGATGTTGTTTTTGTTGTTGGTTCAAAGTAACAAAAAAGGTACTGAGACAAAACCCAGACGATCAGACTGAATATTGTTGGGTACCACACCCGCCAAAATTATTTCCCTTTTATCATTAGAGACTGATTTTTTATTATCAGGCATATAACATTTTTTATTGGACACATAATTTTTATTAATAGGGTCTGATTTATTATTATTTGGCACATTGTGTTTATTATTACGCGCATATGTTTTACTGATTAAGCACGTAGTTTTTAGCAATTTTTATTAGTAAAAGTTCTGTGCCTAATGATAAATATTATGTACCTAATAATAAAAATTATGTGCCTAGTAATAAAAAAAACTAGACCTTAACAACAAAAAATCAGACCCTAATAATAAAAGGAAAATAATTTTGACGGGACTGGCACCCTATATGAGGAATACCTCATTATATTTAAGCTAAAAACGACAAAAACGTGTTGCTTTTACATTAAGTGCGGGTCAATTCCAGCCGCGAGCACCCTCCCGGTAAACCCCGGGCATCTGATGCTCGATGCGTCCCGGGCCTCCGGGCATTTGCAAACAACAAAAAACTTGTTTCTTAACATGTCCTTTTTCAGTCGGAGAGACTCATTTCGTGACCTGTTTTCTGCAGTTATTGAGCTGAAACAGTTATGTTTAATAAATATGGCAACTAATAGTTTTGTATATGGATGGACTTGGGGGCCGGGCGTTTGACCATCAATGTAGGAACGGGGGCGGGGCATTTACCGAAACTGAAAATTGCCCGCACGGCCGGGCATTTGAACAATTTTTGAATTGCCCGGGTATTTGCCCGGAGGGATGTTCGCGGCTGGAATTCTGAATGACTCGCACATTATTCGTGTTGGGCTTCCTGTGGTCAATGTGGCCGAATAGGCTTGGCCTGGTTGGCGGACGGGCTGACTAGGGATGATTTAGGGAATACGCAAGTTTATTGGTCAGCAGCAGCAAACTGCATGCTCGATTGGGTGTGTTTAAAGTGTGAAATATTTGAGACGAAATTGCAAGTGGATGTCAGTTCCAAAATAAAGTCAAAGGCTGATATTCATCAAGCAGATAGTCGTTTTAGCGACGTACCTTGTGGAAGACAGTGTGCTTTTATGAGTCTTTCAGTGTGTTACGTGCAAACTCCTGCCGTGCTTCGCAATGGACGACCGACACAGATGGAAGGAGTGCCATGTATGTGAAAGCCTTTGACGATGATACCATTCCCAATACAGAACCAGTCAATAAAACGCGACATATGAAGGACAGAAAGTAGCTTTAGTGGATTGCTTAAGTTTAACTGTGAATCTGTTTCATTCAAGCATATTTTTAAACAAAAATCATGTAAACATCTTCAAATCAATTAATAAGGTTATATCAAAATATTTATGCTGATTTCTGCTTAACAAATATTAAGGTATTTACCTGCTACAGCTCTGTATTTTTTCAAGTGCAAGAAGATTGTTTGTCAGTCTTGTTGCGCAGCACATCCATGGTAAGTCCACGTCGATCTTTATTCTAAAATGACTTAAACAATTTACAGCTGACAAAGATCATATTAGTCACTGCTCCGACGAAGGGCTAACGCTCGAAACGTCAGCTAAACACTATATCCTACAGGCGAAAAACTTACCATATCAACTTGATCCAGCCCATTTGTTCAGCGTACTCGCCCACGCAAGTAAAACAGTTTTTTTCAAAACTAGTCTCCCAAAGATCATATTAGACTCGCTTTCCTTTATAAGAACAAAGTAAGAACAATGAGGCATAAATTCGTGTTGGCGCAAGAAGCACAAAAGGTTGGTAGATGAAGTATTTAAATTCGTTATATAAAATTCACACAGTCGAGCTCCTCAGGGCGGACACCAAGATAAAACAGACACCTTTATAAAACGGACACCAAATATTGGTCCCTGCCGCTTTTTCGGTCATTTACTGTATTTTAAGTCTCTATAACACGGACACCTCTCTAAGATGGACAACGGACACTTTGAAATACCGAACAGACAGCCAAAAAGTCCTTTTTTATTGAAACAAAACGCTTTTAACGACAACGAGAGTACTTAGTTATAGCTATAGTTTGTTCTCCAATACTGTAATTACATTTCCAAAGCAAGTCAAACTGTTTATTTACATACATGTTGCTCGTGCTGTACAGTATTCTTTAATTTTTCAGTTGTTCAACTATACTTTAGCTACCTGGGCTGAGGCGCATTTCCTTTTAAAGCATAAAGATGATGAAGATGTGGACATTAAGCTTCGGACTTCTGCTATTAAAGCAACAGCAGACGCCCTGTGTCGTGGAGACAACTTTGTAAAGTTTGCGGCCAAACTCCAAGATGAAGATCTTTTAATTGCCTTGCGCCCAGTTACACGGGCAGCTTGAAGATTACAAAATTGCCAATCATTAATAACAGATAACCTTAATGCTGACGACCAAATGAGTAATCTCTCTGCACGTTAACAGTCCCTGCACTTTAGAATGCTGAATACTTGCCTTTTGATAAAAGCAAAAACTCATTGCATGTTTGTATGCTCCAGTTTGTAACATAACTCAACATTTTCTCTTATTCTATTTAATTGTCACCAATAAAAGCATATTGGTCTGGTTGACAAATATGTACGGGACCGGTTTCGTGTTACCACAAGTCTCTATAAGATGGACACCTCTCTAAGACGGACAGTTAAGGCCGGTCCCGACGGTGTTCGTCTTAGAAAGGTTTGACCGTATTTTAATGTGTAACAAAGTTAAGCCAAATTTGATAACAATTGAAACCGGTATCAACGAGAGCTTCAGCTGCTTTCTGCAGTGAAAAGTGCTCACGCTTTCTAAGAGCCTTGCTCTTACAAAAAAGAGCGCCTGTATTGTCGGTTGAACTCAAGTGGCTCTCAGTAGCTGATCTTCACTTTTCTATACGAATAAACTCGAAGCTACTGGAGTTAGGTTATTAGACTCTGGTCAGCCGGTCTTGGAAAACTGGTGAGTGATTTTGATTAACTTTCTTCCTCCGTCACCAAATTTTCGCAAACCACCCTTGCCACTAAGTAAGAAGGGCCTGGAACCAAGACAATTAGTCCATGCAAAAATCGTCGTGTCGGCAAGTCAGTTTAATAACAGGTCGTTCTGGTCTGATGGGAGATAAACTAAAATGAAATATGCTCTCAAAAGCCATCAGCTGCCAGAAATCGAGTCGGGGCTCAAATTACAAACGCCGACCGTTGACGAGAACTAACCGAGATGAAAACAAGAAGATTACTTACTGGTGCTTTTACCCTTAATTCCTAGCTAACGAAAACCCCTAAAATGCTCATAAAAACGCACTCAAAAGTGTAACAAATCCAAACCGTCCATACCAATTTTAGCTAGTTTTACTTCCCAGTGTTAGGTTCGCAACACCTGAGTGTTGTTTTAAAAAATATACAAACCGCAATCTTTTTTTTGTACGGTCAGCGGCCTTACGTTTGAAAACGGTCAAAAGATTTCAACTTACCAGTCTTTGTACTCCCACCAAGTGTAAGCTTGCAAAATCAAATCGTTTTCAACATCAAGCATGACGTCTTGTGTAGCAGATTGTAAAACACCTCATCTAAACAGCTTCACCTCAGGCTATTAGAATCCTCTAACCATGGAATGCTGGCTATGTGCTTGTACTTCAACGAACATATAGTTGTTTAAAGAAGAACTGACTACTGAGAAGCGCAAGACCTAATCACAAAGTATGAAGGAAAATCTAACTCAGTATTATTTGACAAAACTTATCAGAATTCCAAAATTTCATGTTTTTACCCATAGTTCATTTTCAAGCTTTGTCACGATATTCATAACCCTTTGTAGAAGTCAACACTTTTTTTTGTCACACTCTTACGTCAACAACTTTTAACTGAAATAAACTTTATGATGTATAATAATAATAATAATAATAACAAAAATCATCATCATCATCATCATAGTCAAAATCATAAGAATAACCATAATCATAGTCTTAATCATAATAACAGTCTTAATCATAACCATAATCATTGTCATAATCATAGTTAAAGTCATGATCATAATCATATTAACAAAAACAACAATAACAATTACAACAACAATAATGGGTTCAATATCTTCGTGGTACCGAAACGTTTTGCACTGCAATAATAATAAATTAACTGTAAAACGTAGATTTGTATATGGTGAACTTGCAACCATTGGTTACACTAGCAGTTTCAACGTCTCTTTACTGGTTTAGCGGATCTTCATTTCGCTTTTAATGACGGACGCCTTGTAGGACCACGTGTCCCATTTAGGTAGCGCTCGGTTTAGGTCCGAGTGGCCGCACCAATTGTACCACCAGCCAGATGTCCAGGCGCACTTTGTTTTCCCATTGAGGTCATTGTCCTGTTCCGGAGTTGAGAACATCATTCCAGTTTGGTTCCACCTCGAGTTTGAGTCACCGATTGCATTTCCGATGTTCCCTGAGGTCCAGCTCATACTCCAACGATATTTTTCAGCCCTGTCCGCAACGTAGAACCCAGAGTACTTTGCGAACCCCGAATATGGTCCACTGGCCGTCAAGTCGACACGTAACTCTCCGAGTCCCGCAGCAGTCAAACGATGGATGTTGTCATTTCCCAACCAGAATTCGCTGCTACGGTTGCCAAACCCAACCTGGTACTCACCCCACCCCCTGTTGAAACTAGTACTAAAAGGACTGACGCGGCGCTGAATCACAGTCCACCCCCCACCGTCGGTAGTTTGGTCACAGAACACGGCTATGTCCCCATGACCATCAGGGTTAATATTATACACTCCATCCGGAAGCCCTTGGTTCTTCAGTTCTGTGCAATTAGCTGTAACAAAAAAAAGCGTTTCCGATCAGTCCGTGGTGAACATCACTTGGCAGCATATATTAGCTAGTTACTTTGTTTTGAACTCAAAATCTAAACACGCGATCACAATATTGGGTGACCTTCTAGCGTCAAACGTCACTGACTATGGACAGGGATGTTAAGCAATTGATCGAGTCTCTCGATGTTCTATCAGGGGACATACATGTAAAAGAAGCCACACGCTTGTCGACAAAAGTAGGCTAATGCCCGCATAAAGGACTGTCGCCTCCCACCCTACACAGGGTCTGCCGTACTTGAGAAAATCTGTAGTAGTGTCTCCCTCCCGTAGAAGAAAAGCCGTATAAATGTTCTTACCTGCAGCTTGCTTTTGGGGTAAACTTTTTGAAGAGCATTGATCCACCTAAAGACAGTTATAAAACTCCATCAATGTTTTGAAAGTCTGAATTCTGCGCTTTTATTTTGTTTCTTGCTGCCACACTGTCTACTTACATAGCCTAAGTAGCTTGATAAGTTTGGAAATTTTGAGGGATGACCACTTAGAAGTCTATGGCTAATCAAAGGGCTCTATGATCAATGTCATCCGATTTCACTTATTCCGCTCCCTAGTGTGGTTGTTAGACTTAGAGTGAGAAAAATGAAACAAGGATCATCGATTGAACATCATTTTTAGAAGAAATACACCTGCCCAGTAAAGTTTTGCTCTCTGATGCAAAAGGAATAGTTTTGCTAAAAATAAAGTTAGTTTCTTGCTATACCAGAACCAAATATAGTTTGAAGTCTAAAAAGCCAAATACAAAATGATGTTGCTTTGCCGGAGGGTACAGCTTGAAGAACCTGCAGGAGCTACGGACCTCTAGCTCTCGATCGCCTTTTCAAGACCAGAATAATTAACAAAGCCACATGACAAACATCTTATAAGCCTCGTTTGCTCAGCCCGTTCGGCAAGTTTTGGATCCTCGTTTTTTCCTTCCTTCGCGCTTGGGCCATAAAAGGAAGGTAAAACTCGATCCATAACTTGCCGTACGGACCTCGCACTCGGCTAATATAAGAGGTATGTGTTGAGTATACAAATGTCATTTTCTATCGGCACAAACCAACCAGAAGATTATGAACATTTGCAGAGAAACAAAAATGTCGATGATTTTGTACAGTTTCCAAAGTTAAAGGCAGAGTGTCGAGACTACGCGCACGATCGAGAGTCGCCCGTCGTGTTTGACCGTGTTCCGCATTTCGGTTCGATGACATTACTTGATCAGAAATATGTGTAGTATAGCGATGAAAGAAAGCAGTGAGTTCACAAATTATCTGAAACTACTCAAACAAACCGAGCAAAACAATCACAAGTAAATATGAATGGATGAATTCAGCTCACTCCACTTCTGTCGCCTTTGAATTTCTATCGATAGCAGGAAAGAAGCAAATGCTGAATCGCTGGCGAAAAAAGCCACTTGTTTTCAACCCTCTCCAGGTGGCATGGACTTCATTCTTAAATAAATTTGCTTGTTTCCTTTCCTCCAAAAGAACCTTCGGGGCTCTGCGTTGAATTCGGCTTCTTCAAGTTTCGGCCAACCGTCACTTGGTAGACGGCCGCCGCGTCTAGAATACGGAGTTCGGCTCATCGAAGCCAAATAGGTTTGCCAAACCGTAGAAAAGTACTGCTGCAACGTCTCAGCGCGTTTTGCAGTAAATAAATCACAGATTGCAAAGATATTTAGTGATTTCGTTGGCCACAGCCGTCAAATTGATTTCCCGACACCTTGTATGAAAACCAAACTTTTGGCAAACTCGGACCCATTCCTCCAAGCTTGATACTCTGCCTTTAAAGTTCTTCGTCTTTGCTCAGCCTCGGTAAGTTCTTTAGTGCATGTTTTAAAATTGTGGGCTATTTTCCGCCTCATATTCTTATTAAAATTGTTTTTATAGAAAAAAGAGCATACGCGCTTTTATTTGTTTGCTATGCTTTGTTTACTTTCCGTTGGTGTTTGCCTTTGTTATCGAGACTGAGTTCTTGAATTCAAAAAAATTATTGCCACATTCTTTATTTTTCATTCATTATTTATGTTTACCATTAGGTTTCACACAATGCTTTACAATAGATAAGGCTAACCAAGTAAATAATGACAAGGAAGCTCAAAGAAAAAACCAAAAGGCTTATAGCGAATGAGCTCCCTCTAAATAAAACTGACTGATCTAATATGGCTAACAGGAACGGCTGATCATCTATTTTATAAAAAGAGAAGAAAGGACAAAACGAAATGACGACACAAGAACACGGACAACTAACAAAGTTGTCAAAGTTTATAAAGACAAGAGAAATTCCTTTAGCTTTTTTCTAAACAACGAGATGCTTTCACAATCTTTGATGTTGTTACTTAGCGAGTTAAAAAACTTTGGTCCTTGAAAGCGAATCGAAAATTTTCTGAGGATAGTTCTACTAGGAAACATATAGAACAATTTGGACGTCCTATTATTGTAGGAATGAACTTAGCTTGGCTTGTTAACATAAACATAGACTTCAAATAGTTAAGCAGTGACCTTGATTAACTATTAAAACCCACAATCGCATTAAACATTTTTAATGATATAACAGCACCAAAAAACATAAACAGCAACCTCTGTTTTATTAATGTAAAATGTTTTACACTTTAACATTACATACATAGCGGATTTTGGTAAAAAAAAACCCAAATGTTCATTGATACTATCGTTCGAGGCAAACCAGCCGAAACGATACACATATCCCTAATCAAATATGCAAATCGATGGACTTCACTTTCAAAACTTGATAACAAAACTAAGTTTATTCCCAACTTTTTCAAGAGTTTTATTCTAACTCAAATGTTGGAAGCAGTTAACTTATTATCGTCAAAAAAATCTAAATTAGTTTTTTTGTTCGTTTTGTAGTTGATACCACTTTATTTGAAAATAGGGAATGCGTTAATCTGATACCATAGGAAGTGAAGATTCTGCATGTTAAATTGCAAAATTAAATAGTTAAATTAAAATTCAAGCACCATGTCTACGTTACGATCTAGAATGTCGAAAACTTTGTAAAGCGGAGAAGCAAGGGGCAAAGTCAAAAGCTTCTGAAAACAACTTTATATATATATATATATATATACACACACACATGTTTTTCTTAAGTTTCTTTGATATACCTATCTGAGCCGCTGAGTATGGTGTTTACGCAGATGTTTCTTTAAACGATTCAAAAAAAAATTGTCTCAACCGTTCCTTATTAAAATGTTCAAAATTACGTTGACCCTCACAAGATAAACATATTGCAAAGTTCAGTTGAATGTTTCTACTGTAGTTGTTTTATGGAAACCAGAAATGAACGTAAAGCAAAATTTAAATAAGACAAGCTAACGACTCAACTTTTAGAAGCGATACCAGATTCATAAACTATTAATGACGAGAAGTGCCAATTCACACCAAATAACTGGCAGCATTGAAACTCGACGAAACAATGTGCAACCAACAAAACATTTCGCACTAATTAAATTTTTATTGCGCGAGTGTTAAATACTCAGCCATACCGTCGGAATGAGCAAAAACCAGCAATTCCCGACTTTTCCATTTACAACCACCGAAGACCGACTACTAAGCAAACTTTGTCTTTTCAGAAAAACCTCGATGGCAGTGAACAAATTGAGAGCCTGAAATTCAAGCTTCGCTCCAGTTTTTTCACTTTATAACAACCTTAGTTACAAGAACTTCGACGCACGGGCTGAACTAGGAACAACCTCAGGCTCGGTCAAATTTGAATATTCTTATAAGTCGGGAGTAGAAACGGAGTTTTGACTGTTGATTATCGTGCTGAAAGCTGAAGAAAATTGAATATATGCCTGAAAAAAGCACTGAATTCGGAGTATTTCACGCGGCAAATAGAGAACAGAGAGTATCCCCCGAAAAATAAACAGGGAATGGGAGTATTTACCCCTTGAGAGTTGAGAAATAAAGAATTGTTTTTAGTCGAAATACTTCGCTCTTATCCACGACTACAAACAAAAAAGTGTACAACTGTTCATTTCTTACAGAAAAACAAAAGTAAAAGCGAACTGCTGCTGTGATGAAACTTAATTATCTAAGCTATAAATTAAAGTTAAGTTAAATACTACACGTTGATGACAAACAACCATGCAAGAAAACCAAAGTGGGAATTAAGCTTACGTTTTCCATTGTTATGAAGTCGTAGTCTTCTTCACGCGTAAGTTCTACTGCGTCGCGCACAGATGAACCACTGAAGTTTTTCAGCTCACACTTTCGACTTGGTCCCTGGTCGCGGGTCTTGTAGTTGAATGCAGTGCAGTTTTCCTCTCTTAAACAAAACTGTCCACAAACCAGCATGTTTTCCGCAAAGGCTGATCCGATGCTATGGCCAACGAGCTTGTGGTTTCGTTTAATATTGAAGTAGCTGGAGTGCGCGTTTTCCTCTTGAATACAACCGAGCACTTGAAGAGAATAAAGAGTGATAAAAGAAAGAAAAAGATGCATAATTACAAACTTTACCAGCTTGACACAAGTGACACTAACGTCGGCCGTTTTCTTGTCTGCGGATGGACTGCGAAAATACTTGTTTCTATTCTTCCCATGCTCCCGTTCGCTCTTCGTAAAGTTTGGCTCCAGCTCGGACCTTCCAAGCAAGAAGCCTGGGGCGAAGCTAGCACGATAAAGATAACATTCACGGCATTAAAGGGATATCTATGATAAAATACTTTTATGCTGTAACTGTACGCTCTTCAGTTTTTTTTATAAGAGCATTAATTGTAAGAAGAGGTGAGGCAAAAAAAATGTTCAAAGTATGAGAACATGCCGGCTAAGAGCATTCCCGTTGAGGAAAGGCTAGGAACATTTTTTTCAATAGAATAATGTGTCAGTTCTCGCCTACGTTCAATGATCACGGTGCATGTACACCTTTGTTTATAAACCCTTTTTGCTTACTACCATTTAGTATTCTTTCTTGCTGACATGGGTAGCGACTAAATTTACGAGTTTATACTTCCAGTTGGTTTGCGCGAAGAGAAAAAAAACAACTTACAGGCTCAACACTAACCATTATATGTTAATGTTTTTAAAAACTAAAAAACATTTTAACAATTAACGCTTGAGGTTGAAATCCTCAAAGTTCTTAAAAAGCTTTCAGCATCAGACCAAAAATTAGACTTTTCATTAGCAGGGAGTGTAGTGATGAGTAATTGTGTGTTTTCAACTACAACAGACTATAAATACGCGCTAAAGAACTGACTATGCTAAATTCTATAAGCGATGACTTTAATACAACAGTCCAACAAACAATATTATGCTCTAAAGAGTTTAAGTCAGGGACACAAAAGGCGATTTCGTACTCCGATCGCAACCCGTTAAGGTTGAGGCAAGACAAAAAGTACATTCAAGAACGTTTTCATAGCCGTATGTTTAGAAAGGACAGACCTCGCACTTCTTACTTGTACCAAAATATCCTGCCTATTAACTCAACGTTTCAAACAAAACGTGAACTGAAACAAAAAAGAAAAAAGAAAGAGTAGAAATGAAAATGTAAAAAAACAAAAGCAAAAAGTTATAACAAGGAAAAAAGCAAAAAGCAAACAAAAGGAAGTAAAAACAGAAACTAAATAGTAAAGTTCAACTTAAAAAAAAGGAAAAGTAACTAACAAAAGCCTGCATTTTCTTGTCAGGACACTGACCAAGGCCTCAGTTTGCGTCTAAAGGTTTTGCTACACGGAATTACTTTATTTTACGCAACACTACAGCGAAAAATCGACATCATGAAAAATAGTTCCAGAGCACTCACGCATTGAGCATGGGTCTTCCACAATTCGAATTATTTAAGTAATCTCACGCTCTCGCATCGACACGAGCAAGACTCTACGAACAACCTGGATGTTTATTTCCCCTGTGCAGACGATTTGACCCACAGGTTACCCAAGCTAAGGGTTAGTTTATTGATACGTAACACCATAAAAGGTGATAAGTGGAATATATAAGATAGTTTGTATCGGACGCTATCTGTCGAACAACATGTCACTGAAATCAAAAAACTTCAAAAGTTTTTGTTGCATTTACTTGTTTCTAGTATGTCTATTTGTCCCCTTGTGGAATATGGGGTCATGTTGTCCATTATCTACCGAGATATCAATAATCGAAGTTGCACATATCGGCGAATAATGGACAGAATGACCCACATTCCACAAGGAGACAAATAGACATACTACTAGAGTTACGTAAGTGCAACAAAAATGTTTGAAATGTTGTTTATTTCAGTGATATACTGTTCGACAGATAACCTCACATACAAACTCTCTTATGTATTCGACTTTTCACTTATTATGGTGTTAAGTTTCAATAGACTAATAACCCTTAGCTTGGGTGACCTGTGGTTGACCAAACAACGTGAAACAAGGTCAAAAGTTTATACAAAATCAACAGGCAAAGTTTTTCTCCCATACGTCCATTTTTTTTATTCCTCGGCTCGCCTGAGTGAAATTTTAGAGTGAGCCACTATTAGGACGGGTAAAGGTTCATCAACAACTATATGAAACTGTCGGATTCCTGACCTTTAATAACCATTAGAACGGTTTTGATTCATCACTAAAAGTCATGTTCAAAGTGTTTTGCTTCCTTGCCTGAAGCACGACACAAGTTGCTCTATTTGCGCTTGATTGCTTGCATTGGGTTAAAAGTTTAACAGCGTTTCGTGTCTATACTCGACTATACGGTATACCACTGCAAATGTCTATGCGTACCGTATGAGGTTCTTCAGCGAATTCCCACTGTAGAACGATTTGACAGGAAACGTCAGTACTTCTATAGAAATGAACTGTTTTTGTAGAAATTAACTGTAAAAATCGTTCTAAAGAATTTTGAAAACGTAAAATGTCCCAGATAGGATGATATTATTCTTGGTTTGCACGTGACGTCACAGCCGCCATGTTGGTATACAACAACAATAGAACTGTAACTACATTCTTTTGTTGTGTCCACCAACATGGCTGCCGTACCCTTTGTCATTTGAATCCCTGGAGATTGAGTGCAAACCAAGAATTGAAGAAGACATACAGTCATTGATCCTTTCCGGCAATTTCTTTTTACAAGAGCTCCTTTCTCGCGAGTTGACGACAATGAAACAGTTTCAAAATGCACAAACAGCCATCGACGTGTGGCTTTGACACGTAAAAATAAAAACAAAACAAATAAGAGGCAGCGCCGAAACCTCGACTCGGCGCCTTTGGCCCGAGTAAAAATAAAGATAACAATAAGAGGCAATGCCGATTTTTCAACTCGGCTCCCTACGGGCCGAGTAATAAAAATATTAAGAGGCAGCGCCGAAACCTCAACTCTGGCGCCTTCGGCCCGAGTAATAAATCAGCATTTATTTCAAAACCTTCTTGCAGCACAAAGCTGAATTACAAAGTTAGTCAACTACTTTAATAATTTGTAAGTAGTTAACAATTAAATTAGGCCAGGCATAGAGGGGATAGAGACATAAACACCTCTACGAAAAATGTTCTTGAAATTTAATAGTACAGAACTCCGTGAATCGCTTACTATTAAGGAGACGACGCAATGGTGAGCTTCTGCCAGACCTAAGACTTATTAATGGTCTTTAAATTGATGCTTGCCGTTATATCTAGCCAGCGCAGCTGCCGTTTCAGTAAATGGAGAAGGTGATAGTATATGGCTGTTTTCCCCTAAACATTTATTTTTCCCTACCCTGGATGCCAGAGGTCTACTTCGCTCACAGCCCAAACGGCCGGCCGAAGGCCAGCCAAACGCTCGTTTAGCAGGTCTTCGGCCGGCCGTTTCGATATAAAAGGAAGCGAGTTGCCTTTGGAACCCAGGGAAATTTTCCCCTTCTTCAGTGACTAAATCACCATCAGCTGCGCTGGCTATGAGGGAGAACCATCAAGCTTTATGAAACTCACACGCTTCCACTCTTCTTTGAGAAAAAGGAGCAATACCGGAGGGAACAAGGCCGGCCTGATAATGAACATTGCATGGTTTCGTTGAAACGCACACGCAACTTCGCAAAAACAGATCTTTTGCGGCGGAAATATGAACCCCGTAAAAGGTGTATTATACACACCTAGACTACGAGCAGCGTTGGCGCGCGGAAACCTAGGTTATCTTTGATGTGTGACAATATCAACGAACGCTTCAGCTGCTTTCTGCATTGAAACGTGGTAACGCTTTTTCGGAACTTTGTTTGTATTATTTGTGGAAATAAGAACAATTTACAGTCAAACCAGGTCAAGCGTTTTGCCTAAAAATCAAGATTTGGTTTGTTGTTCAAAAATTTGAATACCAAGTTTACCCAAGGTGATGCATGTGTACATGGGGAAATAATTTCCCGTGCAATGTAATCGGTCGTTGCGGCAACACGTTAGAAGTGTTTGTATACCTCAGGGGCCGACACGACCCACATTTGTTAGGACAATAAAATTAAACCTTCCCAAGCTCTTTCACAACTTTACAAATTTGCCAAGTCCAAGACAAGAAGAATTAATTCTCTGTCCTTCACGCCAGAATTCGGTTATGTTAGATGTGCCCTCAAAGTATTTATAAATACTTGACCATGCATATCTTTAAAGTTATAGGCCATAGGGTGAATTGTACTTGTATCTACTACGCTTGCGCAGCTAGACACATCGCTATATACTGAAAAGAGTCTATGAATCGTTACCTCGTCGTACGGTCATCGTAAGATAAAAAAGCGGACAATCGATGGATTGCACAATAGTCATCGGCCTACTCGTAACAGAATCGGAACCAACCAAACCGAGAGTTTGTGCGTGCAAACAATCGTTCGTCAGTCGGGACCAACCAAGATCGACGGTCTTTCATGCGATACATGGCGAA
>JAOBRG010345047.1:0-14073 GCA_027574985.1 Umimayanthus nakama | reverse complement strand
CCACTCAAACGCTTCTCTCGTGCTCTCCCAACTTCCCGCGTGCATCCATAACTCGATAGACGCACGCCAAGCATGGAACATTTCTTAATTATCGCTTATTAATTTAAGAAGTTAGGCATCTCCACTGCTACTATAGTTAAAGAACTGCAAACAGCTGTTACAAAGAAGCATAATTTATATCAGTAACTATAAAAACTTTGCAAAATGTTTGTTTTCAGAAATTCTTAGAACAGCCACAGGAAAGTATGCAGAACTGGACTTTCCCCCTGTTCTGCCGAACAAGAAGGATGTGTATTTCCCCGCTCCACCGCCTGAGGCTTACCACAAAGTTGTAAGCAGCCTGGAAGAAGTGGAGGTGGGAGAGTCTAATGCCAAGTAATGTAGTATTTATAGCTTTATTTTTGCTTTATATTTAAAGCGTATATACCACTTGTGGAGTTTTTATATTTAGTATCTACTTAAAGTTTTGGTATACATAGCAAAAAAAATTCTTGACTTGAATTTTACAGTTTAATTTTTTTTGCTGTGTATATCAGAGCGATAAGTAAATTCGAAATATAAAAATACATAAGTGATATATACACTTTAACAATTAATCCACGATCGCACGTTGGATATGAGCTTTCAGATAGTGGACGAGGTGAGTGGAATAATTGTTTTGTTAAATACCAAAGACTGGATAAAAATATCAAGATTTCTATTTTCTACCGAGTCGAGTTTTCGGCCATTTCAAGGGAAAATTTTCTATGATTTAAACGTCAGTTTCCATATTTGGACAAATTACGGTATACAGGGTTTTAACCGTGAGTAGAGATTACCAGAATTTCAATATCCAGTGCTTGGTATTTGATGAAAATATACTATTACTTAAACTTATTTCAAAGCTACGGTCGTAGTAGAATCTCAAATCCTACACCTATACAAACACGGAACAGTTGATTCAAATCTGCTGGGACTAAAACGACTGGCTCACTGCCAGTTGGTCTTAATAAATTGAACTTAAAATACACCGAAACACTTCTTTCTTAATTCACGCATACGAAGACTTTTAAATGTTTAATGTAAGTTGAGACGTTCGTAACCTAATCCACACTTGAAAGCCAATCAAAATTTCTCGTTCCAAGATCTGTTGCGCGTCAAGTTAGAATGCTGGAAACGTTGGTTGCGAAGAGTTAACGGCGAAACTACTTGCTTCCACAGCTTACAACAAAAAAGGGTGTGTGACAGGTTGTTCAAAATAATTGTAACATACGCAACAACATTTGCAACAGTGGTGCTCCACAATTGGAGGAAGGTCTCCGCACCTTTACTGGCAGCATTTTAGTATTTTTTGTTCACCATCACCAGTTTGGAAAGTGTCCGTTTAAGAGTTCTCTAAACTATTCAGCCGTTCTTTGTTTTACACGTCTATCTGTCAGTTGAACCAGCTCGTCTTTCACGATTTCTTTTTTCCTTTTGTACTTCAGATTGAAGATGATGAGATTCTCGATGATTTCGACACTGAAGAAGACACATTCGTGAGGAACCAAGATAAATTTGCCGGAGCAGCCACGAGGGAGGCGTAAGTATAAATTAACCAAATGGTTCTCACATTTGCATCCAAGCACTTTAGAAACAACTCACCCCTTACACAGGGGAGGAAGGCAGAGAGTGCAAACGCTGAATTAAACCGCACAGAAGTTCTTCCATTTTTAAGCAGCACCCACCTTGCTTTCCGACTTTTTCCAAAATGTATTAAAAAGTATATTTTCAACAATGTTTTCGAAGACATGTTTTATCCAATTTGTGTCTGATTTCGACTAGTTTGGAGGGAGGGAGGGTGGGTGCGTTGATGGATGGAAGGAAGGATGGATGGATGGATGGATAGATAAATATATTAATGAGTAACCACCAGTTTTATACCATTAAAAAACTTACAACAGCTAATACATGTGAAATTTGAACGGAAACAATGAGCTATTTGATTTACGACGATTATTTTGTGAACTTTAGACTCTGATGGCAAGGCAGCCCAAAAGAAACCACAGGGCTTGTAATTTAAGTTGCCTTCAGTTTGTATTTGTATCAATCTTGATTATGCGTTTGGAATGGCTTGCTTGTAGCGTAAGTGCGAATCGGGTGAGGGTGCAAGACAAAATACCAGAAGATCAATTTCATTATACAACAATAAAAATGTTTCTATGTCTTATGTTGAGAAAAAGATGCATAAAGATTTTGGCAAATTAACTAGATGCTTTAGCTAGCTTTGTCTTTAAAGAATTTAAAGATCCAGTCAACTACATTTTGGAAGTGAGTTCCGGAGTTTAATCTCATACTGTTCTCACTGTCACGTGCCCAGTGCAGTCCAGTGGTTCAAGGAGACCCAGGCTCCTAAAGGAGCGGTACAAGACGCCAGTGGAATGATGCAGGAGTGGTTCCATGGTATCATCACCAGACGGTGTGTGTTTTGATCTTCTATACTGACGTATACCATCATATCAATACCATGCCCCTTAATATTTTCATCACTATTACTAAGAAAAATATCAACACCACTGTCACTTCCAGTATTTATCACGACACCACTGCTATTACCACATCATAGCTATTCCCACTACAATTGCGTTATCACATACCATTCCATAAGCTCCCATAAAAACCAACACTACCTTTTCTCATTACTTACTCACAACACATTCGTTTAGTTACCAGAGTCCTAAATTCGTTAACTTATTGCCAAATGACATGCAATCTGCCAATACTGTTTACTCATTCGCTAGTATCTTGTAATTTTTCAATAAAGACAATTCTTCTTCTTCTTCTTCTTCTTCTAGTTATTATTGTTATTATTATTGTTATAATTATTGTTATTACGAGAAAGCTAGATATTCTTTCTCTTTATCGGTTTTATCGTTTTCACTTTTCTGTGTAGGTGTTGATACTGGGGTATGCATATGTGTATCACATGTGTGCGTGTAAATAATGTGTTCTTTTCCAACTTTAATCTTTGTGATCGGTCAATATTTAGCTTTCACTTAAATCTACATTAGCAAACTGTGATCTCTTTTTCTTATCATCATACTTCGTTGATTAGTTGAGGAGGATCATCTGCCTTGTGGCTTAGTGTGGTTCCTCTTGCTATTTCCTTGTATGTTGCAAATGTATTATGGACTTAAAGGGCAAATCAATAAACATGAAACTAGACGCGTACACCCTCGTGCGTAACGAGAAAGGTCAGCCTGACGTGAATCTTTGTTTCAGGCGTTCAGAAGAACTCCTCAGCGATAAGGTTAATGGGTGTTTCCTAATTCGCGTCAGCGAGAGTCGCTTTGGATACACACTTTCCTACAAGTAAGATAAGCTATTCTTCAGCAAATTATTAACCAGACGGTCTTTTTTCTCACTCTTAGGTGCATCTTTCGGAAACTCTCAACGGTTTTGTTTTTGGCATATAAGCACTCATGATATCAACGTTTCACCCAATATGTACAACCAATTTCAAAATACCTTTTTTGTTAAAATCAACCTTTTGTTACATGTTCAACGAAATTGTAAAGTAACGAATTTATAACTGTCTTTATAAACCTTAGTTTTTAAATTAAATCAAACTAAAATCTCACTATAAATTCATACTTGCCCTAGAAAACAGATAAATCAAACTGAAACCCTGTGGACTCAATTCTTGTGAATGACACTAAGTTAAGCCTTCTACTAATTCATGAATGATAATATTTCCGTTATCCAAAAAAGCCGTTTGAAAGAGTTGCTCATTCCTACTATTCTTATTGCAAATTTGATGTTGAAACGTCGAAGAGTTTCCAAAATATTCTTTTATTGAAGAGAGTATCAAACCAAACAAACTTTTGACATTTTGAACTCTTAAGCATCTATTAATCAAAGCTTTTTAAAACACCTATTACTCATTGAATACTACATATTTTTTGGCTTTTATTCTGTAGAAGTATGAAATTGAATATCTTATGTTAAACAAAAAACATTTTCGTATTCCCGGTTGCCGCTGATTACAATGATTATAGTCTCGTCCTTACAGCACGAGCTCGTCTTGATGTTAAATATTCACAAATACTGGCAAGGTCTGAAACTCCAACAATACACAGAGCTGTGAAAAGGTCATATCCACATCTTGAATTTATGAATATTTAACGTCAGGTCGAGGCTCGTGCTGTAAAAGCGAGTCTATAGTCATTGTAATCAGCGGCAACTGGGAATACGAAACTGGTCTATTACGTCAGCAAAGACTCGACAGTTTACACTTCTAACAGGGCAGCAAACCGCTGCAAGCATTGGATGATCGACCAGACGCGCTCTGGAAAGTATGTCATCGTCGGAATGCCCATGGTTTACAAGACTTTGAAACAGCTGGTAGAAGTTCATCAAAAGGTATAAGCCAGTTTCAAAATCATGCGCAGTAGGTGCAAGCGATTTGTTTGGCCGGCCGCACGTGCTCTAAACGTGGCGGATTGTTCAAAATGTTTTATAATTTATATATTTTTATTATAATTTAAAAGAATATCTCCACCCATTCACTGAGTCCGCCGTTACCGATTATACGCACTGCGCATGATTGTGAAACTGGCTAATTGGTGTCATATCGCATTAATGTCTACTGTGGCTTCACATGTAATACACTTGATGTTCCATCTGTTTTTTAAGGAGATAAAATCTAAAATGTTTCCCCTGGTGAACCACATTTTTTTACTTTAAAGTAAATCGAGTAATACAAGGATGCACTTTACAAACACTTGAATATTACTCTTGCTGCTATTGTTGTCACTATCAGTAGAAATACTGTTTTATTGTTATGTCATTGTTTTCATTTTTACTGTTACTACGAGTACTGCTACTTCTACTACGACTACTACTACTACGACGACGACTACTACTGCTACAACCACCACTACTACAACCAGTACGACTACTTCTACTACTATTACTACTACTACTACTACTACTACTACTACCACTATTACTACTATTACAACAACTATTTATTACTGATATTATTATTATTATTATTAATATTATTATTATCTTTATTGTTAGTTTATTATTAATCATTATTACTTCTTGACAAATCTGTTTCTGCTTGATCGCTCTCACTCGCAACAGTCTTTCTTTCTTTCACCCGTCAGCTTTTCTATTGAAACTAAAAGCTTGACCAAACGTTTCTTTAGAGTCCCCTTAACGACCAAGGAGACGTTTTGACAAGACCTTGTGGCCAGGTTTGTTTCATCAGTTTTGTTGTAGTGTTTTAGTAACACGTTAACAGATAAAAAGAAAGAGAAGAAAAAACAAGACAGAACAAAGTACGCCAATTTTCATAATTATTTTGATTATTGTAGTTATTTTTATTATGATTATTATTTTTATTATTATTATTATTATTTTATTATTACGCTATGGTTGTCTTAAGAATCGCTATAATTGATAAACAATAATTGGTAAAAAGTTAAAACTTTGATAAAAATATTTTAATAACAATTTTTTACAACGAAAAAATGTTTAAATCAAACTTAATTATCATTTTTAATATTATTACTCTTATTGTGCTATTTTTTTATTTTTTTTAGTACTATTGTTATTATCATGATTATTATATTCAGTTACAGGTTGCTACAAATGGATGAAACTCTTTGTATTGATATTCTGTATTAAGTTTTCAGTGTTTGACAGTTACGCGATTAGCAGTGTTCCCCCCACTTCTGAAAATCAAAGGTCCTTGGGACCCCCAGTCTCTATGGCTAATTGAAGAAGACTTAAATTGGTGCATTTGCTTAAGATTTTGTTCAGTTTTCCAGCATTAAATACCCGTTGCGAGAGGTTCATGAGAACCTTGATTACCCTTTCACAGTAAACCTTTCAGGCCATTTGCAAGTTTATTAACTTTGTTGACGATATTTCGATATGCTGGACTATGGCAATACTAAAGTGTCAGTAGAGAGCGAAGGTGTTTCTTAGTAGAGGGCCCTGGGTACGAGAGTAAAGTAATAAAAAGTAAAGTGGTGTATTTAAATAGCGCCTTTCGATTTGAACGCTCAAAGGCGCCTTGCAATGATTAGTTTACCCCCAGCAGACCGGAAGCATATATAGGCGCGTTTGGCAGCCGTTTCAAAGTGGTCAATATATGCTGGTACTCGAAATTTACCGACCCCGCAAGGATCAAAGCTTAGTGAACTTTAGCGGGAAAGAAGGTCACCCAAATCTTCAATCCTCGAGGCTCGACCAGGGCGGATCGAACCGGGGACCTCAGGATTGGGAGGCAAAAATCTTACCCTCCGCTAGAGTGCATCGTTTTTCCCGGGATCCTGATGACGTTAACTTAAGCTCTTGAAATGCAGTACCAATAGAAACAATTTAACCTAATTTTTTTTCATTGCAGGAAAATGAAGAAGGTGCTGACTATATTGAGCTGGTGGATGTTCTACCACCCGCGGTAAGAATTTAAACCTTCTTAACACGTGTCACACGTCATGATTACTCAGACTCTTCCCTAGAGGTTACCCCTCTCTTGAGTGGACACCGAGCGTTCGCCCTTTTAAAAGAATGAGCTAAGTAACCAGGCAGAAAATGAAAATGTTGGGAGGATGACTGGGGACGAGGATAATGATGACTGATAATCAGCTTCTGCTCCCTGTAAACCTGTCCGTAAAAACAACGAGTTTTTAAAGTAAATCTTATTTATATTGTGCAGACAATTAATGTTTTGCCGAAATGAAAGCCACATCAGTAACTGATCATCGTTGAAATCTGTAATATGACACATGTGTGCAGTTCCTCAGTTTGTTGTTGGCTGACTATTAGTCATCGTAGACCAGTCACAGAATATTTAAGGAGGAACCATTATACAGAACTGGCTAACTCATGTTATAACTCGTATTACCATTTGAGTCATGATATTTCGCTCTGGTTAAGTGTTCCATACAAACGCCTTTATAAAGTCGCTAGCTCGGGGGCATCCGATTGCCGTATACGTGACATGGTAAATCTAGATCTTATACTAAACCGAACCAAAAGCTTTCCTGTCCGGTTTTCCCTCCCTCCCAGTCGGTCAGTAGGTACTTGTTGTTGACTGAGACGGGATGCGCTAGACATTCAAATGTTTAGCTTTTTATCTTGGACGGGCCTTAAGGTCGGTTTCCATTTCGGCGAATTCGGTCACGCAAACCGGTACATTCACATGCTCTAGCATTGAAAAGAAGCAATCCCATTAGCTGTCGCTTAAACTGGTCGCGAAAAGGTGTAACTTGATTCAACTTTCAGAACAGGCCGTGGATTTCGAGCTTCGCATGCCCAGATAGCTCAATGCTTGTTCGCAGTTTCCTCAAATTCAAAAATTTCCCATCCGATCTTCCAACTCCGTTAAAAATAAATAAGTCTGAACGTTGTCGATTTTAATTTGAGCTGAAACCTATCAGGCTTCGAGTTTAGTGCTAAAACCGTGATACTTGCTACAAAAACACCCCGTGAATGTTGTGCACGAACCATGAGTTCCATGTAGCAAGTACTTCACGGAGGAGTGTCCACGTTAAAAATATTGATAAGCTGCTTTTTTTTCAGGACAGCAAAGATTTTCCGCCTCCGCTACCAGACCGAAACTACTCAACAGTAAGCAAACTGGTGTTTTCTGGGACAATTACAGCGTTGTTTGAATGATAGGTGGTGGTTGGGGGAGAGAGGAGTTAGTTAAGAGTTGCAGCATTTACGTAAACAGCAGTTTACTAATTTGTTATCAACTTTCATCCAATAATCAGTTTGTGTGGCAATAGCAACAGATATTCCGCGATCATGGCTGCCGTCTTTAAAATTTATACATTTTCTGCCAAATTGTTAGAAATTGTAAGAAAGTATCTTTAGATTCGAAATAAACTTTGAGACTGTATGAGCAGCTTAATTTGCGTGATAAAAAAATGCCGATGACATCGCTTTATTACTATCAAACAACACAGCTATCACCTGGCGAGAGTTGCTAAATCATCTAAACTTTTTCAAGAGCCACATGTCTGAGGACAAACAACCAAGGGTTGATTGGCTTGACGCAAACTTTTGCCTACCTTGTCAGTGTGTATAAATTTTCGTATCAATAGCCTCGTGATTCAAGACATTTTGTGAGTGAGCCCAGATTGAGCTCTTTTGGTGTCTTCAATTGTACAAAAAAACAGGAACGTTCTCTCACTCCACTTTGTTCTTTCTAATCCCCTAGCAACGCCCCCGAATTCGCTGATGCAAACTACAGGCAAGATGCGATGGTGGTATCACCTTTATTGATAAGCAAGTTGGAACTAGAAACTATTGGTAGTTTTAAAGTTTCGGTGAAAGATTATAATTGTGAAGCCGTCAAGTTAGACAACTATTAGGGCATTTACCTTCACCACACAAACGTGGCCTAATCTTACGTAGTTTAACACTAACAAACATTATAAGTTAATAGTATTAGTTAGAAACACAACGTGAATACGATATTGAATTTTTCAGCTTTCATATGTGCTTTTAACATTTAGCATACAATGCAGAATAGGAAAATGAACAACGTTGTGTCTGGAATGGAGCTGTTGTTAGCGACCATCTCCTTATTCCAACAGAGTACGCAATAAAATACTAAACCTAGTTCAAAACAGCAGTTAAAGTCCTTTAGAGCAACATTTTATTGAACACATATTCTGCTACAAATGTTCTAGAACTGAATGAAGTAAACACAAATATAAACGGTTCTCTAAGGACTTCAAAAAATATCAACTTGTCTGGATTTCCGCGGTGGTGTAACTCCCCCACAGCTAAACTAATCGAAAAGGGCTGGCTTTTTCTCCCTTAATTGCGAACCCCGATATACAGCTGTTTCAAAAAAGGTTGTCATACTCAATAGTCGATACTGGAACCGAAAGGAACTTTTGGTACAGTCAAAATGAGCGATAACACGCCAGCGAAGGTTGTGGCTATATGGCCGTGGCATTATGATGAACCTGCACTCTATTTTATACAAAATCAGTGCCAACAGTAACAAATTACTTCAGCTGCGTGAATCCCACAGTTCCTTTCGGTTCCAGTATCGCCTATTGACTGTGACAACCTTTATTGAAATAGCTGTATGCAGTTATCAGTTCAGTTCAGTGTTTTGCCTTTGTTTTATACGATTTACAGTAAAAAAACACATTCTATAATAGATAAGTGTATTAAGTCACAAGGCTTGAATAGGTTATGGGCTCCTCATCTGGTGGAATTGGATTACCCCTTTTGACACGTACAGGTACATGCAGTTTGAATCTTTTATGTAAGGATAACAAAGCAAGCACACTGAATCAAACAAACATTGTGACAGTACAATAACAAAGTGCAGAGCCACTCCTCAAGAAAAATACCTAACAGCAACAAATAACAACAACTTATTTACCCTTTTTGATTGCAATATAAGAACAATTTGGTAGGTGCAATGAACACAGTTTGAAGAGTTTGGGCTTCCCAGAACAACTAAAGTTTAAGGATTAGAAAGCTAAATTGTACTGAAGCACACTTAAGTAGTTCCTTTTTCAAAATAAATATCACATGTAATCAGCGTTTCATCTCAAATTCAATCTTCACCCTGAAATTTACAGTGTCTTTTATTAGTGGGGTTTGAATATTCTATGGATCTACACAAAATTGGAAACATCTTCAACACCTACATCACATTTTGCACTGTTATGAACTTATTTGCGGATTTGCGGATGCGTCTACATTCGCTGAAAGACTGGCTTCTTGAGTTTCATTAACCTTGTGGAGGAGACGATGTTTTTTCAAAGTTCCAGACTGAGTAAATAACTTGTCACAGAGATCACAACGGTAAGGTTTCTCTCCAGTGTGCGTTCGCAGATGTCGGGTCAAGGCCCCAGACTGACTAAAAGACTTGCTACACTGGCTACAAGTGAAAGACGGTTTACGAGTGTGCTCTCTCACGTGTCGAGACAGGGATCCAGGATGACTAAAAGTTTTGTCACACTGGAGGCATTGGTAAACCTTGTTAGTCTTATCAAGATGCGTCTGCATATGTCTTGACAAGTCTCCCGAATAACGGAAGAACTTGTCACATTTGTTACACTGGAATGGTTTCTCACCACTGTGGACTCGCCGATGGATTTTAAGAGCAGAAAATTGTACAAAGGCCTTCCCACACTGTTCGCAACTGTAAGGCTTTTCACCAGTGTGTAATTTTGAGTGAACTGACAAGTGTCCCGCATGTCTAAAACGTTTGTCACATTTGGGGCACTTGTAAGGTTTCTCCCCAGTATGGACCCTTACATGTGCCGTCAACTGAGACGAATCTATAAAAGACTTGTTACAGTGACTACAGCTGTAGGGTTTCTCTCCGGTATGTGTTCGGATGTGTTTAGTTAAGTGACCCGACTGAGTAAATGATTTGTCGCAGTGACTACATTTATAAGGTTTCTCACGTGAATGCTGCCTTAAGTGAGTTTTCAAAGGAAAAGAATTGGTGAAACATTTGTCACATTGGTTGCAACGGTAAGGCTTTTCACCTGTGTGAACCCGCAAGTGTCGCACTAAGGTACAAGAAAAGCTGAAGGCTTTGTCACACTGGTTACACTTGTAAGGCTTTTCACCAGTGTGTGTTCGCTGGTGTCTCGACAAGTCTCCAGAGGCCCTAAAACACTTGGCACATTTGCTGCAACTGTATGGTTTCTCACCAGTGTGTGTTAGTACATGTCTTTTAAAATTTCCATGGTGACTGAAGGACTTGTTACATCGAGTGCAATTGTAGCTCTTCCTCACAAAGTGCGTTCGTTTATGCTTTGTAAGTTCGGAATACTCTTTGAATGCATTCCCACAAGTCTTGCATTTGTAGCAATTTGATATTTGAAGATCCTCAGCCAAAACAGCTACACTGAACATGTCCCCATCGTCGCTGGGGCTAGATGGTTCGGTCTTCAGAACTTGACTTCCACGATGTTCAGTAGAAGAAAGGGGCTCTTTCATTGGCACATCATTAGGATTTAAGCTTCCTGAGTCACCTTGGCTGACAACGGTACAACTCGTTGTTTCTGGCGAGTTGTTAACGGACATGTCTTGTTTTCACGTTACGCCAAGACAATTGGTCTCAATGTGATCAATCTATGCTCTGTTAGATGAGAATGAGAGAAAGCACAAACTAAATTACAGTAGATAAGGGAAGTTACGCAAAGTTTGTAACTTAAGCAAGTGTACTTGAATATGGAGCTTAACTAGAAAAATAAGATTGATTCTTATGAATTAAACTAAAAAAAAGAACAAAAGTTCCTAGAAAAATAGTCACATACATAGATTCGATTGATATTCCCTACTAGCAGAGGTCTTGCAGGGAACGATTTATATAAACTTAAAAAAATGTCTGAGTGAAAAATATACAAACACCGCGGGTTGAAGTAGCAGATTCGAATGACCAACAAAACAGACACACTGTTATCCATAAAGCTAAGAAAGGACAACATGCATAAAATTCAACTACCAGACAGGCCCAAAACGGTAATTTATGCGAAATAGCGTTACTATGAGTAAGTATGATTCAAAGCCACTACCTCAAGAATACGGAGAAATCCTACTTACAATAAAAACTGTGCCATACAATACATTATCATTAACATTATAGCAATCTCGATTTTCCTTTCTGGTTTTGTTAGCCTCTTTTTCCATTTTATATGCAGTACAAGTCTGTTTTCCTTTCCACAAAAGCTGTACTGCCTGCAATCAGCCTTCTTCCCATGGCAAACTTAAATACCTGTAGCAGTGACCAACTCAAAGGCTTTTAGCTACTTTGGACATAAAGCGCATCCATCCCACTGTCGCACTGATTGTTTGTACAGTATATTAATAAATGTCTGAATCTGACACCACAATAATAATAATAATAATAATAATAATAATAACAATAATAACAATAATAATAATAATAACAATAATAATAATAACAATAATAATAATATGTTTTTGAAGCGTTATAAAATCTCAATGCTTTTACAATGTACCAGGCAGTAAATGGCACCAAAGACTACTTTTGAACCTTGAAAAAACACAATTCTTGAACAATAACAAAAACATAATAGGAACGGTCCCAACGGACGTCAATTTGAAAGTGATATATGCTATTTTTGCGTAGATGGGGGGCGGGGGTACCTAGATATAGGACTAAGATGAAAGTTACTCCAAATCCACTACTAACATGTTCAATGGCTCCCCTGGGACGTGCAATGATGCAAAAACATAATAGGAACGGTCGGAATAGTAAATGTCTGAATCTGACACCGCAATGCACCAGGCAGTTAATGACACCACAGGCTACTTTTGAAACCTTGAAAAAACAATTCTTGAACAATGCTCACTTTGCAAACAAACGTCCATTTTGAAGAAATACAGTTAAAATGCAGTGAGCAAAAACATTTTAACCAAATTAATTTACGAATATGAATGTGATAGTTAAGCTTCAATTTCTGAAAGGTAAAACAGTACTTTCTTGTCAATTTTGTATTGTAACCCATTTTAAGTTTTTTTAAAAATTAGAGTATTGTCGACTCCACCGGTCTACCATCGACTAAACCAACGTATTTTTGGAAGAGTACAGTGCAAGTAATGCTACATATGACATTTTTTTATCATAACACTTAGAGCTAGGTCTATCTGAAAGGGATATAACAAAAGAACTCAAAGACCAGCAGTAAAAATGGAGATCTTTACTGCACATACGACTCCAACTACAAATTTTTAGTATGACTGAGTTTATGACAAGAGTCCACAAAATCTATGTTTCATTGCCATCCTCTTGTTTACTGTGAGAACTACTGAAAGTCTCGTAGCTAACGTAATGAGCTCAAAAGCTAAGTAGCTATGTCCATGCAAGGATTCAAGTCAATCAATAATTAGTTTATACAGCCCCCCCCCCTTCCCTCCTGAGGAAAGGGGTAAAAAAAAACCTGAGAGAGGGTTAGTACAATTGCACCTTAGTCAGACATAAAAATTCAGCTTCTTGCCAAGAACAATTTAAGTGTATGGAGCAGTCTCCCCAGTAACATCAATAAATGCTGGAAAGAGTGACTTGAGCGAGGCAATTTCTACCTATGTAGCATAGTCATTTTTCCCTGTGTGTTTGCCATGTTTTTCTTTTTATTCATCAATGAATTAATTAATTTATTCGTTACATAATTCAGGGTAAAAATTTTTAAAAAAAATCTATGTGCACTCTGTGCATGTAGCCTAAAATATTACCTGCACCAGCAGAACTTAACCTGCAAAAACTTCTTATGGATCACTTAAAACTGGTTTAACTAGCAATAGAAAGTCAGTTTCATTAACTTCTACTGCAATTTTGTGCCGCAATAAACAAAACTGGTGCAGGTCCATACCTGCTTAGCACTGCAGTAGCTCTCACCAATTTGGTACCAAGCATTTGCACTATTTTTGGTCTCTTCATATGTGAGTCACTTCAAATCTATTGACCCTGTTTAATTGGCAAACAAATTATTTAAACTTGCAAGCAAAAAAAAAAACCAAATCCCAACATCATTTTAGCAAATTTACGAAACACACTTATGATAGAACTAAACATTTTACAAAGGAGAGGAGCTTTTGAAACCTTTTATTACAAATGGGACAATCTTGTGTTTTGGCAGCAAATATAAACTTACTTGTAAACTAGCACAAATTACAAATATTTTCACTATTATTCTTATAAAGTTATCTAGTTTTTTTGTTTTCATTTTCATTTTTTAATTGGTTAATTATGCTTATAAAGTCATATAATATCTAAAACAAAAAAACCTCTTTATTTCTTATATTAGTTAATACTTCATAATCAAATGTGATTTTGTAAGCTGTAAATACCATATAAATGTACAAATAAAAAGTATAAGAAAAAAGGTAAAAAAAATAACACCAAGCATTTGCTGTTGTTTCAAGAGATCTGGAATATCTGAAACCTTTTTGTTGTTTCTAGCAATATAAAAATGCAGTTCTGAACATTCATTTTATTTTTTGATTTTCATTTCACTCACCACTCTTCCAGTGGTTCTTCCTGTAATTCTTTGCATTTAAGGGACCAGTCAGAATTTAAGTTGGAGG
>JAOBRG010345036.1:0-14073 GCA_027574985.1 Umimayanthus nakama | reverse complement strand
TTCCTTATGCTTCCGTCTGCGTTGTGTTCTGTTTTCACGGCGACGTAAGTGACGGAAGCTCAACGGAAGCAGAAACGAAGACGGAAGAAAAAGGAAATCTTCCGTTCTTTCCGTCTCCGCTTCAGTCGAGCTTATCCTTGTGTCAACCCGTTTTCATGGTGATATAAGAGTCTTACGCTTCCGCTTCCGCTTGCGCTTCCGTTCTTTTTGTCGCTCGTGAAAACCAGGCTTAAGAAAACGCCAACCTTTATCCACTCTTCATATCAGCGGACCCAGTGCGGTATTTAATTGCTGCTTTAAACTAAGTACTCTTTTTATCTATTTTTTAAACTCCCTTTTTTCTTGTTATAACTGTAATCAAAAAGTATTTGGGCAATCTATCCTGAAAGGCTCTGAGAGACTAATTTAAAAAAAACTGTTTTATCTGCAGACTGATCCGACGAAGGGCTGACGCTCGAAACGTCAGCTAAACACTGTATCCCACAGGCAAAAAACATGCCATATCAACTTTTGTTGATCAAAACCTATTTATCTTGAAAGGCCCCAAGGCCTCACTGTATAAGCGTTTCATGTTTATTGTTTTGTTATACAGTGGAAGCGAAATAAGCTAAACAGCTTTAAAAACTGAGTAATTGAGTTAAAAAATATCTTACCCTGAATTGCGTCGTACGCACGAATTGCTTCTATTCTTTTGTCATCTTCTGAAATGTAAATCAGCAAAATAAGTTTTACTCATCGGGTTATGGGGTACGCGGGTGTTGTTCCTAGCAGGAACAAGGCTGTTCTGGCTACGTTTTTTTTGCGACAGCAATAACTTTATTCTTGCAGTATTAACTTAATATTTACTTAATATTTTGAAGATTTTCCTTAAAACCCCTTAGAGAGGTCCAGTCACAAGTTGTTAAGAATCGCGTTTTCCGTTACTAATGGTCTCACTTAACGTTGAATCAGGCGAACTCACAATTGTCCAATCATGGCTGAGGTCATTAACACGTCGAACAATTTAAAGAGAAAAGAGGAGTTTAAGAGCTGAAATTTTATCCCAAATGCACTAACAAACGCATTAAACTCATTTTTTTAGGCGATCACGGATCGGCAAACGGAAATAATCAATCCGAATATTCTTAAAGTTTCTATTGGCTGCATTTTATTTATTCTGTTCTTATTGATACAGAATGATTTTACAGTATCACCTACAAAACTTGATCTATCAAATAAACGCAAGCAGAAAAAGTAGATAAACTGTATTCAACGCATGAATGTATTCTAAAATACATAATTCTTTTTATAAAAGTTGAATGGGATGTTAGTTTTCGTCTAACGAAAGCCACTTGGTTTTTTATATGAGCAAATTGCTATTGTCAAAATAATTGGTGTAAACAGTTTTTGCACATCTGCTTAGTTTAACTTTAACTTTAAGATATTTTTAAAGCTGGCAGAATACACGAATTTAGAAAACGGTAAGGCGAATATCTGTCTGTCCAAGTTCACTCGAACAAAAATCAATTCACTTATACACGCCTTGGATTAAGTTAGAAAATTGAACTGTGTGTTCTAAAAGACAAAAAAATCCCATACTTTCAATTGAATCAGGGAGGTGAATCACCAACTGATTTAAAAAAGAAAAAATATTATCTCAATCGCTGTCTCTATTTGGCCGAGAGTGACGTGGTGATACTGAATATATTTAGATTTTTATGAGAATCGAATCTACCGAAGTAAGAAGCAAAAAATGTTTTTGTAAGTTAAATACCAGGGATATGATATAAACACGGATTATTAAAGCGACAAGAGGACGATTTGTGTGTGTGTTGTTTTGTAAAGAGATTTGTTTTAAATTGAAATACATATATAGAACATCTTTGAAAACAATCAAAGCTGAAATGACCTTAAGACTTAGTAAAAAGATCCAAAATCAAAGTATTAAGTTTAGAAATTAGTAACTCCACTTCAACTCCATTTCAGTCTAGCCAAAAATAGAAAACAGCGAACATAGTAGTTTAAGTCATTATAGAAACTACTGTGTTGTCGAACATACGTTGCTGCTAGGCAAAACTCGTCTAATTTTGACGGTTTCGTTACTGATGATGTTGTTTTGTGGTTTGAAGTTTTAGTTTAAAACCTCACCTCTATTACTCGATGGTTCTTTAGTAGCCGCTAGCGACACCAGAACGAGTACGATGAAAAAGACTGCAACTTGATCATGACAAGGCTTCATTTTCGACCTTCAGCAAGTGATCAATGTTCCCTACAGCTAATTTTGGCTTCTTTACATAATCAAAATGCAGATGAGAGTGGCACTAATGTTGTCTTCTTTGTTCAGCTTTTATCGCCTCTCCGTCATAAATGAAGGACAATGCAAAAAAACAAATTCAAATTTTATGAAGCAAAAACAATTTTACTGAAAATATAAATTATACTCAACATTGCAACAAAGAAAATTGATTCTGTTTTGAGATACTAACATGAAGTTATACGTAACCAACCGATTCGCAAGAGACTCTGAAGTGAGTTGATATATGCAGTTCCACAGGTGTGTTTGATAGAGTTGCTAAACGCTTTGTTTCCTAGCGAAGGCAACTGGGCAGTGGTTGCTTGGCAATGAGAATGTCAACTGTAGAACCACATTAGTAGATAGAATCAGTTGTATTTTGAGTTTATGATTAACTAAAGCAGCAAAACTAGTTGGTTTAAAAAGCGTTTAGTCGTTAAATTCAAACTTTGTTGAGCAAATTTACTTTTTCTCAATCTTATTACATATGCGATAAATAAAATAGTAGTGGGTTTGAATAAAATTCATTATCTAGCTAAATCTTATTAGTACGGATTACCTCGGGGCTAAAAAGTTAAAGATCAGTACTGGTTGGTGTTATCTCGCTCTTTATGATTAAAAGAACAACACTAAAGACAATACAAAGGCTTTAAAAAAAACTATTTTCTTTTGCGTCGGCGAGTAAGCCAAAATAACACACACTCATTGTGTCATAACGTCTAAATTTGGGCTCAGATTTAATGTTCTTATATTTGGGATATAAGATAATAATAGCATTAAAAATAAGATTAATCGTAACAAAAGTAGTTATAATAATAATTATAATAATAAAAAAGGTATCCCGTCGCACAATTACAACATTGCACGAACTTTTTAAGATCGAGGAGCGGCTTTGGGCGTTACTTGTCATCATCAAGTTTGAAACTCAGCAGCTTTTAAACTCAGAGTTTTCTTCGATCAATATTTTTGAACTTCTTCTCAAAATTATCGGGAATATATTACTCGTTATTCATGTCCCTCTGGATTGTATTGGCGTGGTATCAACCTCATTTGGTACAGTCGTTGATCCTTACCGGCAACGATCGAATCGAGGAATTATTTTAAACTTGTCTTCAATTTATCGATTGCTTAACGTCTATTGGATGTTAAGAGAGAGAGAGAGAGAGAGAGAGAGAGAGAGAGAGAGAGAGAGGGGGGGGGGAGATTGGGGAGGGGGTCTGAGTGAGGGGTTTCCAGTGGACGTTAAGAGGAATGATAAGAATACATGAAAATGTTCAAGAAACTTAACATCTGTGTGGTTGTCAAACCAGTACCGCGAATAACATGCCTTGAACACCCCATCGTTTTATGGAGCTTCTGAAACACAAAAACAATAGTGGACGTTAAGGGAGAGGGGGGAGAGGGTAAGCCCTTAACGTTGAATGGACGTTAAGCAGTCGAAAATCGGTTTTACGATGCTCCCCAACTCAGAAAAAGAAGCGATCAGTACATTTTATACCCAAATTTGTTAAATTACTCACGTGGCCTTTTCATTTTCGTGAGTTTAACAATTAGTGCTTTCTTCTGGGAACAGATAAATCCCGACAACGACTGACTCTAAATTCAGCCTGGAAAATCAAGCGTTGTTCAAGATCACTCTTCTTCAACTTAATACGGTGTAAGCAGCTTTCAGAATTTTCCCATATCATGATAAGATTTTTTTTGGTTTAAGGTTTTTTCACTGCTCCTTTTTAACTTATTCTTGAGTTGCACTAGGTTTATATTTTGCACAATAAAATCCTGCGAGGACCGAGTTAATTACAGCGGCGGTCTTAAAAACATGGATATCCAACGACAAAGAATAAAAACTGCATCTTCCTTCAAAGAAATGACTTTATGTCCAAAGGACAAAACTAAAACATGATAAGGTAAGAACTGGGTTATCTTGTTTAGAACTTGTTTACGAAAGAGAAAATACGGCCTTGTTTATAATCCCGGCCTGAAAAATCTGTTAAATAATTTTATCGGCAATCGATGAAAATTAATAAACAAAAAAGTGAGTAATCAATATTTATCGACTTTTAAATCCGTGGTATCGATTTTATTGCTTTTACCGATTTTACTGACTACAGTGCGCTAAATGGAGGAAACGGAAGTAGCCAGAAATGACGTCGACGTCTCTGTTCCTGAACTGAGTCCTAAAGCCCCTGCCACGACTGAACATAAAGAAAAAGTTAAATAACTTGATAAACAGTTAAGTATGGTTTGTTTGTTAAACTTAAACATTGCTTTGGTTTTTTGACATCTTACGAGTCGACTGACTTGCATATTATTTTATGGCTGTTTTATGGATGATTTTGCAAGTAGAAAACTAAATAAATTTATTCACCGTCTCTACATCGAGGAACAAATTGTTTTACTGAAAATTTTTTATATAGTTTATTGATCGACTTTTTTCTTTTCGTTTTCACGCAAATAAAAGGTAAAAAGTAAAATAAAATTGTTTTTTTCTTAACCCATTGGATGTAAAAGTCTAGTTATTTGATACGAAATGTGATACCATGGATAAAAAGCAGCATTTATACCAAAACTAAACGTTTTTCGTTCAAGTTTTATTTAATGCCACTTAACATTTCAAACAGTAAATACATTACAAAATCATTGTAGTAATATAAATGGCAAGAAAGCCTATTAGAAACTACAAGAGCTTATTCAATTTTGGGCTTTCTGAACTATGTTTTAGCATTTTAAGTAATGTCATGACATATGTTATAGTAATGTAAAAAAGAAGAGAAGAAAATGCACATAAAAAACAACAACAAAAGTAGCTTGCCCTGAACATAAAAAGAGTTATCAGAAAAATAGTAAGAAAGTAAATGTCCTTTGTAAAATATTGGTTGCGTTACGAATATCAAGAGGAAGAGAATTAAATCATTTTGGGCCTTAAACGCGCATCGAGAACTTTCGAACGTTTGTTCGATATGGAAAGGTACAAAAAAGTTTGAGTTTCGAGTTTTATATGGATGTATTTGGTTTGTCAGGGTAAAAATTTCTCGAAAACAATTCGGAAGAAGACCGTTGGAGTAAAGATACATGAATTTCCCTACTTCGTATTGATAAATGTTTTCAAAATTCAAGATACGTAAGATTTTTAATGTGAGAATAGTAAGAAACTTTCGATATTCGTCTATCGATAAAGTCGATGAAAATCGATTGGTTTTGGTAAAAAGTTGTGAGTATTGATCTCTATCGATTGAACAATACAATCGATATAGCTCATTGATATCGATTTATCGCTTCAGTGGCTTTCCGATATTTGATTTTATCGACTGAACAGGCCGGGTTGTAATTGCTGCATTCGATCTTTTTTTCTGGATACGATCTATTCCGAAGTAAATTTAAATTGCTCTGAATTTGGGTGGTTAAAAAGTTTGAACTGACTCTCGATCGGAATAGAGATACGCATCAAAGTTGTTAAGACTTTTAGTAAATGAAACATGTCTCATTGTACATTGTTAATTCGCGAGAAGGAATCAAGGACATAAATTATATTAAACGATTTTAAAAGGAGAATAAACGAAGGGAAAAGCGTTTATCTAATCACCTAAAGAAGAATGGTCTCCCAACCCTGGCTCACGCTTAAATCAACTCATAATGAAGTCGATTGATTTTTGGCATAATAAATAAAACAAGCAGGACTATTTTAGCGTGCGAAAAATACGTCATTTATATTGCGGGAGCCTCGCGAGGAATGCCCCTCACAGCTGACCACGCTAAATGGTCAAACGTTTTTTTCTAATCCTGTCGGATGGAGGCCAAAATCTCACAGTTTCTGTTCAGGTTTCAGAACGATTTCATAGCAAATTTTACTGCTCAGTTCTCGCACAGTTTCAATCGATTATTCCACTCTCACTGTGATGACAGCTTGATTAACTGCAGCCAATGAACTTTGAAGCATGGTTAAACGGGGCTGTTTCGGGCAGGTTTCGGTTCTACCTCTCTCCCCATGCCCCAAATATTCCATTGAGCGCGTTCAATCCTGGCGAGACTGTGGAGATTTTTGTTCTCGCGCGCAATGGGTGTGTTGGCTGGACCTACGGCCTTGCAAAAATATAAATAATGACCTCGACCATTTTATATTATAGCTCTTTGTACGTGTTTTGGTATGGTAACTGAGTTGCTTCAAGAAAGGGAAAAGAGAAAACTTCAGGTTCAGCCCAGTGACAAATTTATGCGTACTATTTGCAAAGCTGCAAAATCGCACGAACATTTGATTTGCATAAAGCACTGAGGTAAGTGCGTGTGGCTTTGTAAAAATAAATTTTATGGTCGACTGCCAAGACGGAAAGTATCATCTGTCAGGATATAAACCAATTTGAAAATTTATCCTAAGTACTGTAAACTTGCAGCGATCGTGCATTACTACAACAACTTGTATCTGTTACGGGTACTGAGCGAGTATTGCTCTTCAGACTTTCTTCAGTTACAAACGTAACAAGAGAAACAGCCTGAAACACGAGCTGTCACACATCATAACGACTCCTGACATCAGTATTGTTACATATTGGACAAGCCCAAGCAAGAACAAAGGGCATCAGGTTAAACGCGAGAACGTACAACTTACGGGTTTCATCACTGGTCTTGGCGACTGAGTTCCTCCTTACACCACAGTGCAGTGAACTTGTTTAATTCCAGGTAAGAAATTTGAAATATTTTCTAAACATACTGCTCCAGACTTTTTGAGTGCCAAGCTCTCGGCTTATTACTTTTCTGACTAGAAAACGAACTGTACAAGCAAGGCTCCCGTTAAAAGCCAAATGGCTTTACCATAACATTTGTTATCATATTGCCGGTGAATTACCGAATATTGCACATCAGGCTAGGCGAAAAGGTTTAGGTATTCCAACTTGCTCATCGGCTGTATAACAACAGCGAGTATTCCTCCTTACCGAAAAATGAAGGTGCTGTGAACCAATCTCATGCTTTTGATTTGAATATTCGAGGGAAACTTCCATACCATATCACATTGTAAATTGTAGGTTAACTTCCTGCTTCATACAGTTGTCCATGCGGAAATTGGAGCTTCAACCTATTCTTTGAATCTAAATTTTCATAATTTATTGAACTGAAGTCGTTAGCTACGTTGACGCTTAAAGTAGAAGCTAAGATGCCTGTCAAGTTTTCACTATTAAAGAAAACGGAAGTATCTTTTTTCAGTCCTGGTAGAAAAGTGTTAAACTCAGTTGTTCGAGTCGTATGGTTATACAGTCTACCCTTTCTAAATATTTTTCTTGAATATTGGTTTTTAGTGTTTGCATTTGTCTAAACGGGCTGGCAACGCCGGGCCACCGTAGTCGAGATCACTGAACTGTCAACAAAGTTTATCTTTCTTTGCATTTTTCATCAATTGTGTGCATGCCTCTGCTCTTTCATTTAAGAAATGGTAAGGACGCAATAACTAGGTCATCTCTCTAGTGTGTTCCAGGAGAAGACATAAAGTACTTTCTTGAAGCTCTAAAGCGGACTTGAAACGTGCTTGAAGCGTGCCAAGCGTGTAATAACTATAACTATACAATATACATCACAGCAACCAGTTTTAGAGCATGCTTTGCTCCTCTCGCGTACATCCAATTTCACAGTCAAAAAATAAAATTGTAGTTAACAGCCACAAACATAATACACAAACGTAAACATAAACATAATGTAGCCCAAGCACAACAACAACAAAAACAATAACGTTTTTTAAGTATGACCATTAAAAGTATACATGACATTACCTTTCTAACACTGATGGCATAAATACAACAGAGAAGTATTACACTAACAAAAGGAAATTCGCGGCCGGGCAACTGTATAATTTGTGTTTTCAGTTTTATCGATTGCTCCCAAATTTGTCTAAACCATATATGCTAATTTAGGAAGGAGTAAATCATCAAAACGCTTGTAACATTAATCAACAATTTGGAGGGGTCAGGGTAACGTCTGGATGAAAAGTTGGAACGTCTTGTTTTTTCTTGAAATGTAATCAAACACAAACCTCCCATATTCCATTAACTTTCACTGAATCCTCTAACGTGTGCAAATAAAACGCTTTCTAGCTATCACTTTTGTGTTCTGCTGAAACTGATCTTGATAATCCACGTTTGCGAAGTGTATCGAACTCTTCAAAGTTGCGTTAGTCTGTCCACCCTAAACGAGAGAAAGGAACGCCAAAGGGCCCAAAATTGTACGTTCCATAAAACAATCGAGAAGAGAGACCACCAATTATACCAGTTTACCAGGCTGTCAGCACGTAAAAACAGCTTCAGCACAAGCTTATTTTCGTTGTTAATTTTAAACAGAAAACTTTTATTACGACCAACGCTTACAAATGTTTTCAAGATACACATAGTCTTAATCTGTATGCGTAAAATAATAGTCTTCTAATTTAGCTGTTAAATCATATAGAATGCTAGATTTTAAACTTACTTACTTATTTAACTAGTTACGTACTTACGTAATATTAATCCAGCTAGCTGTTGAAATCAAAATCGGCTTAGGCCAAATTCTTTTGGTCTTTGCGACGCTTCATGTTGGATTGACACCGAGGAAGATGAAAACTGATTAAGTTTGCAAAGTTCAATATCTTTGGGAAGTTTGTCCTTTCGCGAGCTAAAGCCTAACGGTAATGACTTTGGAAATTCAAGTAGCCTTGAACACTGTACTCGTGCTATATTTCCATTCAAGATGTCTTCAAACACTTTTACAACCGGTAACTCTACAAAATTTTAATTCCGGTGAAAACTCCATGGGTCACGCAACAATGAAAACAGCTCTTCACGTAATTCCTATTTCTGCTGAATCTAATAGTATTAAAACTATCTGTTAACATTATTTGAGTTAATGTTTTGTTCACCGCTTAGAAAGTTTTAGATTTTTTAAACTTTTGTTGTTTGAGGTAGGAAGGCTTCTCGACGCATCGCGCAAAGAGTAATTAACAAATAGGACTCATATTTTCCCATACTTGCAATACGCTATCGATATCCGTAGCTGATGCATTTGTAGCTCCTTTAAAACTTGGGGCGCGTATAGTAGTGGGGCAATAAAAGTTTGTTTAGAAGTTCGACCCTTGCTGTCATCACTATACTATTGGCCAAACACGGTATTTTGAGAGAACAGCCCTATTCAACATTTAATAGTATGAATAAGAGTAAGAGTATGAATGAGAGTGAGAATAAGAATACGAATAATAGTTATAACAGTAAAACTGGGCCGTTGTGGAGTGGACCTAGTTTACGCGGCCAGAAATGGCCACTGTTTCCCACCGCCCGATGTACTATGCGTGTATGTACGAATGTATCAAGCGTGAATCTAAATTAGCCTTTAATAGTGGTGGAGAAAGAGAGTCAGAGTGGCCTCAGAGTCGAACAGTCAGTACAGTACTATGTGTGAATGTTACATATGTGAAACTAAACTAGCCTTAGCGGGGGAGCAAAAGGTCTTTACTTTTAACTGCTTTTCCAAATCAAAGTTGAAGAGTCAGTAGGATATATAAGTAAAAGACTAACAGCACAGTTCTGAGAGGTCCCAGAACAAGTGTTCAGTTAAATGGAAGACCTTATGACTTTTTGAAGAGTTAAACTAGTTCATAGTTTGCATTTGTGGATAATTTGTTTTCAAATTTATTTTCCCCATTCAGTGGATTTCTGTGCATAGAAATGTTTAACAACAGCAGCACAGCGGCTACGGACCCTCAAGATTCTGACTCCGCCTCGCGCACGGCTTTGAGGGTTGCGTTTGGATTCATTGCCGTTTTTGCAATCGTCGGCAACTTCCTGTTGATAATAGTTCTCGTACGGAGCAAGGCGATGTTGAAGCTGCCTTACAATGTGTTAATACTAAGTCTTGCCATCGCCGACTTTCTAACAGGTGAGTGGTAAAGTACACACGCCAAGCCTTTCAACCTCCGTGCAAACGCACTTAAAGTTTGTAAGCTGTTCCAAAACCTTTTTTGTGATACTGACATTCCAAATCATGCAAAACTAGAAAAGACTTTTTTAAAAAACCAGTGGCAGAAACTATGCATGGTTGAAGGCTAGGTTTACAAACTTCGACAGACGGAAACTAGCGCCGACAAAATTAAGCAAGCTACTCCAAAGCCACGCGGCTGCAAAACAGTAGTTCTTTGACGATAAACTACAGTTTGGGAAAGGGATGCAGTTATCAGGTTTTATGCTAAGATTTTTCTAGAGTACGCGCTACAATTGAAAGGACAATTGGAACCTTTGCAGTGAGCTTGAAACTGTTCAGATCGATGAAGCTCTCCTTACTCCCCCCTCCCCTCGCCACAACTCTCCAAGTTCCCGCGCTTTGACCGACGGGAGCGGGAAAACTGAACAGCTCTGATCCATGAGCGAGGCAATTCTGTTTAGGGCCAGTTCTGACAACTTGCTCGTTCCATTTAGTATCGGTGGGACCGGCCTATCTGGTAGATATAAAGCGTTTCCCGGGACTTCTGTTTTCGATGTAATTGCATGTTTCTATCCCTGTTTGGAAAAGCACAAAAAACTACATTGGGCTAAACATGGTCATTCCTTTTTTCTCAGGATGGTTCCTCATTATATCCCCAACATATATCATAGGAGCTGAACGCTTCCCAGTCCCAAGCGGTCTAGGCGGCGATATCTTCTGCCGTATCATCTACGCCCAGTATATGGTGTGGTATTTGGGAATTGTGTCTGTGCATAACGTGGCACTTTTGGCTCTTGAGAGGTGGTTTGCGGTTACCAAGCCAACTAAATACAAGACCAGCTTCACCAAGCGCCGTGTGTACCTCAGTGTTGTGTTCATATGGCTATGGTCCATCTTGCTAAACCTGCCTCATCCCATGGAAGTGGGGATTGTCACCACGGAATCAGGTGAACAACAGTGCCAATATTTCACCATAATCACGTCCAAGTCTGGTAGAGAAGCTGTTGCGTTTCTTGAGTTCATTTTCAAGTTCATTTTACCGCTGTCTCTTTCCATGGGGATTTTCTTCAGTCTCCGATATCACGCAAAACGTTCCAAAGTCTTGTCGCAAGCAAACCAGGGTAAGACTGGTCGGCGTCTACTGCGCATGACAATTGCAACTGCCTCGGTGATTGCCGTGTGTTGGCTTCCAAACCAAATTTACTACTTAATCTTTAAGTTTGGTGTCACACAACTTGGCACTCCCTTGCACCATTTCACGGTCGTCTTGTGCATGTTTAACTCCACTGTTAATCCCTGGATTTACTGTCTGACCAACAAGAGTTACAGGCGCAAGTTTGCAAAGTTGCTCTTGGGGCCATTGAGGAAGCGTGTAGACGAATCTAGCCATAGCGAATCGCAAGGTTTATCAAGATCAGCACGGTTTAGAGTCACTGAATCGACTGGTATTGAAATGTCGTTGAGCAACCATGATTTAGCTCTATCTATCGATGAACGGAGAGAATTTTCCACATCTACGAACGACCATGCTGCTGGAGTAGAACAGACAGGGGTCAATTGCATTAGTTACAAATCACGTCAGTGCAAGCTCGTGTTGCCATGGAGAGGGAGTGCCGCCATAACGACCAAAGAGAAACCAGCCGGAAGAAAGAAAAGCGATTCTGTGACAGACCAATATCCTGTGTTAAACGTGTCACCAGATTCAAGATACGATACTCAATCGTTAAATGGCGATCAGAAAGAAAACATGAAAGAACGTCCCCTTAAAAGACCTGGCTACACAATGTGAAACTAGAGACCAACCAACTGATTCACGGGTTGGGGCGGGATTGGTGAGAAGTCGTAAAAATAGACTGAACAAACAAGCTCGATAAGCCAATGGATCCAGTATATAAGTTCAAGGTTCAAGGTTCTTTATTTCATATTTATAATAGTGATAATACAGTTCGCCTAAATAGGAGGTGCAGAAATATGCAGCCTAAAGGTTAAGTGGGTGTTTCTGCACCTATAATATATACGTTTAGTTTTATAGTATTTGCAAGGGAAAATAAAGCCATACAAGATTACAAATAAATTTGAGCTAAACTAATGAAAAAGGTGATTGTATACGAACTTAAGACGAGCAAGGGACAGGAAGTCGTAGCATGTTGTGTATTGCAATACCGATCGGCGCAGACGGTGCAGATGATCAGTGCAGTTCAGTTTATTATAATACAAAAAATGCTGAAAGGACGTTAATGTATTAAATTAAGTAAAATGATAGATGCAAAAGGCTGCAAGATATGGAAGTTAAGTGTGGATGAAAACGTTCAAACAATGTGATCTGCAATTGATAAAGTGTAAACTCGAGAGCTTAGGGAAGTAATGTTGGCTCTTGTTTATTGGTAGGAACTTTATAGAAACAGAAGCCGGATCTTAATTAATAATGATATAACTCAACTGGAGAGGATTTATGATAATGTTTATTTATCTGATTTAATAAAGCTTTCTCAAAGCTACCTTGGATGCCAGAAGTAAGGTTCGCTGCTATGGGCTTTGACTGATCTGTCGTGTTGTGAAAATAGACTAGTTTCGTATTCCCAGTTGCCACTGATTACAATGACTATAGACTCGCTTTTTCAGCACGAGCCTCGACCTGACGTTAAATATTCATAAATTCCAGAGGGGATATGAGCTATTCACAGCTCTGTGTATTGTTGGAGATTCAGATCTCGCCGGTATTCGTGAACATTTAACATCAAGACGAGGCTCATGCTGTAAAGACGAGTCTATAGTCATTGTAATCAGCGGCAACCGGGAATACGAAACTGGTCTATTGAGAGAGCGGACTCACGCTCGTTTGCCGGTTTTGCCGACCGCTGTTCAAATGAATATTTGGATCGGAACAGCGAGTAAACCTCTGGTCTCCAGGGTATTATAAAGCTTTAGAAATATTAATGGTCCGGACTAGCCGCATTTCCCTACATCTAAACTGACCGGCCAGCGCCGGATCCAGTCTAACGTTTGATTACGTTATTAAACACCAAGAAAAGTTAGCGGTATTGAGTGAACTGCAAACAGATTTAACAAGATTAATTTACTACAAAGTGGAACTGTTTAACAGGCTTTGGCTGAGGCTACCCATGGTCCGGGAATGCAATACCACGGTAAATAACACCGCAGTTACCGCAATTTTTGCCGGTCACACATGTTCCGTAAATTCATAAAGCTCACGCGAAACTCCATGTTTCTATCAAAATATGTTAGGAGATTGATAATTTTATCTTAAGTACTTCAAAAACCCTGCTCACTGGCTCGGTAGTTGTCACTGTGAATTCTGTGACGCTTGGGGGTCGGGGAGGGGGGTGAGGGAAGGTTTGCGTTAAAACGTTTCTAAGTAGAAACTTCGTGGTAAATATAAATAATTAGTTTTAAATCATACACAGAAAACAACAAACCAGTAAATGTCGTGCAAGTGCTCATTCTGAACTTAAACCTTTTTTGGTGATCAGCAAATCGCTGACGTGCAGCACAATGCAGTACATTTAATTGATTATAACGTTAGTAACTGTTGAAGATCTTATGTCTTTGTAATAACAAATTCTGAATGCAGGGCTATTACAACAACATCATTTTTGGGCAGGTTTAATGGCAATATTAAACTTTTTCTTTTTCTATAATATTTACTCTTTGTCAAGCCAAAGCTCCAGCTTTGGCTTGACAAAGAGTAGCACGGCTACTCGAAATATTGCCATTAAATCTGCCCAAAAATGATGTTGTTGTAATAGCCCTGCATTCAGAATTTGTTTATATACACCAAGAGTGACGTCTGTTACATGCATCTCTAAAACAAGAGATCCAACATCGACTCAGTAGTCTACAGTTTATATCTT
>JAOBRG010345025.1:0-14074 GCA_027574985.1 Umimayanthus nakama | reverse complement strand
GAAACGACTGCAGTCCCTTTATTTCTGCTCTAGCCCCACTCCCCCATCTGCATTACGCCACACAGCCAAACCGAGGATTCTTCCATTCGCGGCCCGGAAACAGCGAAATAAAGGGACGGCTCGCAGTCTATAATGCAAAAAATAGTGGTTTTTGATTGAGTTGTTAGTTCTCTGTAGGTGGTAACTCTTATTCTCTTCACAACTTTTGGGAGAATGTAATTTCTCATACAAAGTCACACCCTTTTGGAACTAAACTTTTCAGTTTTGGGCAGACATCAGGCGTGCTCGGCCCACTGTTCAAATAAGCCAGTTCTTTCAATACAATTTATAGAAACTGTTGAGTCCCTTCTGCTGTCTCAAGCCAACTGGTCCAGGTTTGTACATTGGAAGATGACATAATTTTTTCAAGACTTGCAAATTATGTTGGAGTCTGTTAAACTTTTCAGCCTCAACCAGTTGATCAGTATGTAAACTCTCTTTATGTTATCAACACAAAATAATGTGTTGGGCAATGAGAATGAAGCAAATGATCATACGTACAGCAATTTGCCAAAGAAGGAAAACAAAATTCTCCCAACCTGTTTATAAGGCAAACTTATACAATGTATAGAGACAGTTAGGGAGAATTCAGCAACCCATCACATGGCATGTTTGGGGCTGAAAGGGTTTTAAAAATCAGGGCTTTCTTGGTTCATCATACGGTAAGCTGTAAAGTTTGTGACTGTGTATAATTAATAAAGAATACAGTTTGAACTGACATAAAAAGATAATGTGTTTTCTTAAGTGATTTAAAGTTCAAGTGACTTCAGCTGACAATAATGCAAGTTGCATGCATGCCTTTTGTGTGAGAATTTTGGCTATAAGAAACGAGATAGTTAATAAACTAAGATACTTGTATTTATTAACTAACTTTAAATATTGATGTTTTTAAGTATTAAAATGTTATTATAATATAATTATACAACATTTATACTTAATAAAATACAAAAGTTTTTAGGATACAATGTATTAAAAAAACAAGTCCAAGATGATTTGTAAACATTCCTTTAACATCTAAAACTAAATACGGGGAAACGAAAATGAGAAAAACACCATTTTTCTGTTCTACACCTAAAGAGAATAAAAAGGCTTTTCTCTTCATGGCTACTTATTTGAATAAGAGCCAGACCTTGTATAAGTGCCCACCTCAAATTAGCACCAACCCTGATGGTAGAAAAAGAAAACAAGCACCCAGCCTCGATAATCACCCATTTTCCCCTACATTTTGTGAGAAACTTCTGCTTTTTTGCATGGTCTCCTGTTCTCCTGCATGTTACAGAAATCCCCTGCATTATAGTATAATTACATTAAGCAACATATGAGACATGATGCATAGAGATGTGAACACTTTAATGGCTGACACAAAAGGTTTACATGTAGGTCCCAACCATTCAATTACTCAGTAATATCATAATTAGTTTGTAACAGGAAAAATTGAAAGCAAGGTGTACCTGGACCACATTCTTTCCTACGTCCTCCAACCTGAGTTTCCAAAGACTGCTGTACGGTGAGATTGCAGTCACAGTTCCCTCTGTATCTCCTATCACTATGGCCAAATTACCAGCTAGGAAAATATAATGTTCATTATGAGTGAGCTTTTAATGGTGGCAAGGACCCGTTGTAAAATGGAAAATCATGAATGTGCATGAAAGAGAAAGTAGGTTCTTTTGTTATTCATAAAAAAAATTGATACTGAGAATTAAACAAAATTAAATGAAAAGGGTAGATTGATTTTGCATGACGGATGGTGAAAAAGAGCAATAAGAGTTCGGTGCAAAAACAACATTTTAGAACAATAATTGTAGTGATACAAAAAACAAATGTTCATGCATGTTTAACAACACTATGAGTTCCGTTCCACTGTTCATTTGGACCAACACAGCTGTTCAACTCCAAAGTGATGCACAATAAATGTATCACAAATGTAACTCAAAAAGAAATGGTATGTTAGCTTTAATTCGCTTGAACTCAGATCTATACGATTTATCTTGTCGATTTTGTTCAAAAAACTACTTTTATTTTGCTTATAAGGCAATCTAGATATTAGTCCCCCCATTTACAGTATAACGGCTTTAAATTGTGATTATACAGTATTTATTAAGTAAATTAAGTAAAATTCTCCCAAACATGTTCAAAGAGAAAAACTTAAATGAGTGAGGGAGAGCGGAAAACTTTATCAAATACTGTCTGGAAAATTCTCTGTCAAGAATAACAATTCAACCTAAAGAGTAATCTGATTACTTTGTATTTAATATGGACAGTTGAAAGATAGCTTTAACCCTGTTTCAGAAGATACACTTAGGTCATGCTATAAGCCAGTTTCACAATCATGCGCAGTACATACAAGCGGCTTGTTTGGCGGGCGACACGTCCTGTAAACACGTCGGATTGTAAAAATAAGTGGGTATACTTTTTTAAATGAAACAGAAATTTATCAGTAGTAATACATTTTAAACAATAAATTCACTCATTCATACTATCCACCATGTTTACATTACGTGTCGCCCGCCAAACAAACGGCTTGTACATATTGCGCATGATTGTGAAACTGGCTTATTGTCATGTCCAGCTAGGTTGATCAGTTAAGTTCAACAGAAGCAAAACTGACTGAAGCTCAAAATTTGAAAACGTTATGAGGCAGTGCGATTGAGCAATAAGCTACACGATGTGGTTTTGGTAAAGCCTCACTCTTGCTTGAACCACCATGTCAGCATTCAGAGCTCCACTGACCAAAGATGATTTGCATCCACAAAGCACACGAGTGTCACTTGGTAAACATGACTGAACATGGCACAGCATTTGAAACAATTGTCACACTAAAATTGAGCTAAATTCCGTCTGTTTCGATACGACCTAAGCTTGTCGTTTCAAACAGGCCACTTAAAACTAATACGGGGTTGATATCAACAGTATAATTGACTTTAGTATTATGTTTAAAATTTAATGGTATTAAAAAAGCAAACCAGAGGAAAATAATAAAATAAGTAGAAAAGGAGGTAACTTTTTTGTTCCAAAACTGGCAAATGTCAAGATATGAAGCAAAAAACCCATGGCCTGATGTACATGTGACATAATAATTACAAAAGCCGGTTTTGAAAGAAAAAAAAATAGAAGAGTCAGTGCTAGTATTCAATGCAATCAATATTCACCTAAGTCTTGATCAATCGTGATTGCAGTGATGCAGCCGTCTGATAGAGTTCTCCTGTTCAGAATTTGTTCATTACCAAATATGGTAAGGTTTCCTTTAGAGTCACCAACCATCATGTCGGTGGAGCCAAACTTGGTGACGTCACAAAGACACACAGCTTGCACTGGTCCACTTTTTGTCTCCAGCTGGGAGAGAACCTGACAAGTTTGGAAGAAATTAACCTTTTTTCAGGAAGAAATTTATTTTTGCCGTCAGAAGAATTCAATTTTTGCCATGAAGAAGTTAACTTTTGCAACACACTTGTGGGCCTCTGCAATTATATCTGTAAAACGAATAAAGTAAATAAAAAATTGAATTAAACTGAATCTTGAACTTTTTGCAACTTGATTCCGAATTGCCCAATGGATGAGTGGAGTTTAGGAGTTTTTTGTAGAATTATTGTAATGCCGCTGTATGGAGTTATCTTAATACTGTTATACTGTAAAAATGTGTTATATATAACTCCAAAATAGTCATATTAAAAAGCAAATTTGAAAATAAAGCATTATTAAAGGTAAAAAGTAAAAGACAAGGTATATATAATATCAGGTACTGTGGACCTAAAGTTTGGAATTCTACTGATGAATACCTTAAGAACTTAAGCAGTGCTTCCTTTAAACGCAAACTCAAGACGTGCATTGTTGCTAATTACTGAGTTAAACATAGAATTCTGGTAGTACCAACTTAAGCTCCATACCCTGCTTCAAAGAAATCAAGTATTTTTTACTTGTCAGTTGCTCACCTTTTTTTGCTTTTTTGGTTTTTTTTGTTGTTCTTTATTTATTATGTGTTATTGTTACTGTGTTAGTCCATCTTATATTTAGTACTTATACCTCCTTTACTGGCCCTTGACATATAAATTTTTCTCTCCTTTAAAGGTCACCCATCTCGTTTAGCCCTTATGGTTATTACAGGTCACCTTGCATTAATTCTACGTAACTATCTTTATCATTATATCATGTAATTGTCAAAAATAAATAAGGTGCCCCCTACACTCTCCCCCTTCCCAAATCTTAAACAAACCTGTAGAGTTGATCCCTGGAGGCTCCTCAGCTGGGTGATGCTATAAACCCTTTCTAAACAAATGTTTCATCCTCAACCCCCTACCCCCTCCCCCTTCCCAAAGTACTAAACAAACCTGTAGAGTTGATCCCTGGAGGCTCCTCGGTTGGGCGATGCTATAAACCCTTTCTAAACAAATGTATCATCCTCAACCCCCTTCCCAAAGTACTAAACAAACCTGTAGAGTTGACTTGGGCGATACTGAGAAACCCTTTCTATACAAATGTACTTTCCTCATTCCCCTACCATCTTAACCTCCCCAAATCTTTAAACAAACCTGTAGAGTTGATCCCTGGAGGCTCCTCAGTTGGGTGATGCTATAGACCCTTTCTAAACAAATGTATCATCCTCGACCCCTTCCCCCCTTCCCCTTCCCAAATCTTAAACAAACCTGTAGAGTTGATCCCTGGAGGCTCCTCGGTTGGGCGATGCTATAAACCCTTATTATACCATCCTCACCACCAGTGACAAGACATTTATTCTTATACCTGGAAATAATATTAAACCATATCAAGTCACAGTTGTCATTTTGTTTCGAAGTATTACCTATCTGCTTTGTTCTACTCTGTTTAACCCTCTCTGGGTTCTCCCCAGAAAGGTTGTAGAAATTATGTCAGATGGGCAGGAATTTTCATAACAATATCATTAATTTGCATCATTTATATAAATGAAAAGCAGAGCGTTTTACCACTCTAGGACGATTTAGGGAGAACCCTGCCTCTCAGCCCAAAGCGCATAATATGTGATGTTGAATTCTCCATAAGTGTCTCTATAGCTTTGATGTACATGTAAACAGATTAGAAAAAATGTTGTTTAAACTTCGTGCAGATAATTACTGCTGTGTGTGATCAATTGCTTTATTCCCAATACTGAACAACAAGTACCTTAAATTGCAGCCAAATCAGCTCCGACTGACACAGAAACATGAACAATGACAATAACACACAGATTCAAAGGTAAGTGGTGAGTTTAAAAAGTTTTCTGCATAACAAACAGCATAATTCATATTCCCAAAACATATGCTTAAAACTTGTGATCAAATCAGTTATATGTTGACTTAAATAATTCCCCTATCCTAACCAACCACCAAAGGAAGAAATCTCATATTTTAATCTGATCAAAAGCTTGGGCTACCTGTGGGTACCTCAAGGCACACAGGATGCCCATTAAACAACTCTTAATTAGAGTTGCATGCGGGTGTCAAGAATTAATCTGCTTGAGAGGCATTCAGGAGTGCTAACACTTCTCTGGACTTGTCTAGACACATTAAGCTTACAGGAAGGACATCTTTCTGCAACTGTTGACACCAGACCTGTGTGCCTACAGAGGGTATCAGTTCAATGTTGTGACCTGCGTTGCTTCGGTACTTGAAGTGGCCACAAGCTAGACAGCTTTATTTTCCTTTCTTTTCCTTTCCTTTTGTCTATTTAACAACTATTCCACGAACGCGCATTGAATATTAGCTCTTACATAGCGGACGAGGTGTGGAGCGAAGGCTTGCATACATGCATGACGCCTTTGTTAGCTTTTGTTTCAAGTTTCAACATTTGACATCAATTGATATTTGATTGAAGAACCGAACGACACCAGTCGATATGGCGGTTGTATTTGTAAAATGTATGCAATCACAAAGTTTATTGCGCTCTATCTGTTTTTCTTACTAAATCATCCCTTTTCTTAATTCAAAGATATAATGGATATGGTCAGTCCACTCACCTGAAAGGCTTGCCATAAAGTATCGAGTTAACGTTGTAACTAAGTTTCTGTTCCCACATGAGGTTGAGAGACAAAGAATTAGTAAATTCCTCGTCACCACTATCTTTTGAAATCATCTTGTTGTTGAGAAGCTGACTTCACAGTATTATGTAGATATATACGGGAAAATCTGCGCTTATTTCGACGGGTTTTCAGGTGAAATACTAAAATATAAACGTTCCAAAGTCAAACTGGGTCTGAAAGTCCCGCCATCTTGTCATCAAATTTTCTTTCATCTCGTTCTCAGGTTACTCTCGATTTTTTCTCCCGAAAGAAGAGGAAAGAGCCTGGGAACAAGCTGCCTTGTTGCCGAAAGATTCCGAAAACTTCCAAATATGTAAATGTTGCTGGTCGAACCCGTGGTTTCTATAGAAACTGAGGGCGCGCTCACGAGGTAAATAATAAAAATGGCGACCACCACGTTTAGTAGTCCGCTTATAGAACCAAAATCAACTGGAACATATCCACTAAGACCACGATCGAAGCTACAGTATGGGGTTAGTGAAATTTACTTGTAACTGTGTTAGTTCTGGTTGCGTAATTTGTTTTTATTGAACACGATCATAATGTGTTCGGTCCTCGTGTCCTGCGGGGTGGGCAGTGTTTATACTAATACTATGTTCGGTTCACTTTTGTCAATTTTAAAACCTAGTCACTGAATCATTGCTCTGGTTCACTATTGTGCTCTTAATTCTAGCTAAGACAGTCCAACTTTTGCCTTTCGAATTAAGTTACTCAAAGAATACATTTAAGCGATTCAACCTATTCAGGCCAATATAAACGTGAAATATTAAAGTTTTAGTAATGGAATGCCAAAATTGCTTCATACAGTCTACTGAATTGACTTTCTTCCAAGGATCAATTTTTCTTGCTTCCTTTCTCTGTTATGTTTGTGATCACCTGCCTAAGTCTTTGAAGCCAGAGTTTGCTCTTTATATAAAACTCCTGAGTGTGCTGGGTCAAATTAAACAGGGGTGGGGTGGGGGGTGGGGGGGGGATGGGTGGCTTTAAGGATTTGCAAAACTATTAAACTCTTCTCTTGTCATTGTAAATTTTGACAACTCTGTTATTTGTCTGTTCTTGTGTCATTGTTTCTTTTTGTCCTTTCTTCTCTTTTTATAAAATAGATGATCAGCCATTCCTGTTAGCCATATTAGATCAGTCAGTTTTATTTAAAGGGAGCTCATTCGCTATAAGCGTTCTGGTTTTTTCTTTGAGCTTCCCTGTCATTATTTACTAGTTTAGCCTTATCTATTGTAAAGCATTGTGTGGAACCTAATGACAAAATTAAAAAAATGAATGAATAAATTTAAATTGAGTGTCAAAATAAATAGGGGTTTGGAGCAAAATATAAAAGAGAACAAACAAAATTAGATTTTCCTTTAACACTTTATTAACTTTGTTTAACATTGGTATTCTTTGTCTGTTTAGGAGGTGCTTACAGTAACCAAACATCAACCCTCTATGTTTTACTTTTGAACTTTTTTGTAATCACTCATGAAATTTGAGAAATTAATAAATTGGGGGTCAAAATAAGCTCTGGGAGGTCTACAAAAATCATGAAAGATATAGACATCTATCCCCACTCTTTATTTTGAACCTGAGAGTAGCTCAATTAGCCTACATAGTTATTCTCGACAGCAAAACATCCCACTCCTGTGTTTTTATTTCTTACTCTTAGGGGTTGACCATTTGAGTTTTGAGGGCAGGATAGAAGAATTGGCTGGTACAAGAATTTTTTTTTCACAGGCCAGTGGTGCAAGCAATTTTTTTAGCACTGTGCATACATTTTTTTCAAAGCTATTCATGTTGCATGATTTTTTTTTCACTGTTAGGCTTTGCAGGAAATTTATTTCTCAAATCTTCCACCCTCCCACCCTAAGAGGTCAAATAGTCCGCAGCTTAGAAAATTACTGGTACTTCTAAATGAATGGTGTATATTAAGTAAATAAACATTGTTGTTGTTTATTTTGCTTTAGACTGGACGCAGAAGCACCAGCCCCTATTACGAGGAACCAGCTTCAGAAAGAGAAGATTGGTGGAGAAGCACCATTAAGGTAGGCAAAGAACTTTGAAGTCTAATGTGACTATCAACGTGAGGTCTTAGGGATGTGAGGGCAGGGAGGTTATACAAGGTGTGATGGTGATTTTGATCATATTTTTTCACCCTGGATCAGTGGATGGTGATTTTGCAGCTACCATTGAGCAGGGGGGAAGATGGGGGGGGGGGGCATGTGCCCCTGAAAAATATTTTTAGAAAGTAAAGAGTTAGTCAGAAAAGGGGCTTGTACCCCCATCCAATATTGAGTCACTAATGGTGCCCCCCCCCCAATCATAAAGTTACTCTGTTACCCATGTTTTGGTCATCTTGGTTGCAGCTTTCTCCCTAAGGCCCTTCATAGTTTTTCCAAAATTTTTACCAGTCACTAGATAATAAGGTATTAAGGTAATGGGTTAATTAACTTTTCCTCTGTGATATTTTTCACAAAAGTTTTTGTTCAACTAATCAAATTGTGGCATTTAAAAGGATAATTGAATTAAATGTTTAGGTGAAGCATTCCTTAGTACTATAACCATTTTAGCAATTTTCAATGTAACTGTAGGATACTCCAGTCCCTGGTACATACGACATCAAGGATTTCATTCAAGATATGAATTCTAACCCAGTGAGAACAAGTTATGGGTTTGGAAATGCTGGCCGCAAGAAGGATGCTGATCCATCGAGGAAGGGAGATCTCCTGATGCCCGGCTTATACAAACATTATACCTCTGTTGATAAAATGGATAAGAGAAAGGTTACATACAGCTTCAAAGCATGTGACAGGTATAACACTCCATGTGCACAAGTCGGCTATGCTGACAAGGTAAAGTCATAGCTTACTTATAATTTAGTTCATGATCAAATTCAATTGGTTTCTAGGTAAACAAAGCAAATACAATTTTTAAGTTTCAAATATTTTTTTTAAAATAATTTTATGGGACGTTACCATGGCAAACAGAGTATGTTCTTCTGATACAACCATCTCACAGAGATGCAAAGGTTGAGAAATTATTTAGCCAAAGTGACATGTCTAGGGGGGTGATCATGGGATTGGTGCGTAGCTAATGGTCATCTGAGTAAAATTTGAAAAATAGTTTTTCTCAGGATGATTTCCTTTGTTTTTAGTGAGCAAAATAGGGTACAATGTTGCTGTCCAGGCTGTTGACTCATTTCAGATTTAGACTCAATTCCAGATTTTTAACTCAATGCATGTACAGTCATGTACTGTAGCTGACATTCACGTATAAATGTCACCATCATTCAAATAAAATAAAATGTTTGCTTAAAAAATTAATAATGCAAAACAGTTTTGAAATTTTCCAAGCATTCAAATTATGTAGTCGGTGAATAATAATAATATTTATTATAAAATTTTGAGACTGTAAGTGGTAGTCAGAACTGCAACTTAAAATATTGTTTTAACCAGTGATAAGACATCACGATAAGTCACTCACAATAGCAATTTAAATGTATACTTTTATACATAAGATATACTGTCAACATCCTTTCCGTTTGTTTTCCTAATTGTCTCCTAGGAGTTTATTAACAGTCAGATTAGTCCAAATACCTATGACAAGGGATATCAGTATGTTCCAAGACTGCCATCAAAGTAAGTAACTGTTATAACTTAATTGTTTAAGTTTTTTTATACAATTCCTATGTTTTGTTTAGATAAAACATTAGTCTATTGTATATATATCTACAGCAGGGGGTGAAGAAGATCAAGAATGTGTGGAGTTGACGCTGGCAACAGACCCCCAGCTATAAGGCTGAGCAGCATGTACATGTAGTGGTAGTTAGAAAAAATTTTCAAAATCTGCGGAATGATCAGACATCTCAGCTCACTAAAAATGCTTTATATACTGAAGCATGATGCAATCAAAACCCAACAGCAGATCCCTGATTTGCACCTGAAGGACTGTGTCCTGACTTACAAAGACACCTATTCCCACTAGTACTCTGATAGCCAATTTATACTATTGTACATCTATACTGGAACTGGCAAGGGAAGATGTGGAGGATGATTGCGGTAGGATGCACTAGAAAAAAAGCACCACAAGGGAGCTCCCAATGCAAGATGCTAATGCTGAGTCCACAAAGGCTTAGCACATTAACAGGACTGAGTAGTTTTTTAAGCCCCACCACCCCTAAGAGTCCTATGGTACTCACTCCTTCCCTGCCAATTTCAAAGTACAGAAGCTCAGCATTTGCTGCTAAAAGCCTACAAAAGTAGGCTGAATGAGCAACAAAAAAAGGGCAGGCTATTCAAACTTGCATTATAGCATTCAAATCAAAGCAAGTTATTCAAAACACTCAATTAAATCTGTATTAGTGTGAACATTGGTATAAAATCTCATTTGATGAATCTTTCTCTTTGATTTGTTTTCAGACATCCAGCTTTTAAATCTCAGGTTCAGAGATTTCCAACAATACATTTTATACCGGTGAGCATAAAAATGTTGTAATTTTTTCTAACATGTTATGACATCGTAGTGACATCACAGAAATGTTTTTTTCACTGGTAATTTCACACTGAAGTAGCGACAACCAACAAAATAGGGAGGTGCAACTTTCAAATGGAAAGGGAAGGAGGGGTCACTGAAGAGAGAAACGTCGACTTTTCATTGTTTTTGCAAGAAGTCGGCGGGAGAAGGGTGGGACTTCAGCGTGACTGATATAATAACCTTGTGTTATATGTACATTGTAGAAACAAGGTCCACCCCCCGGTCAGTACAACCTCTCTAAGGACCCTGTGCTACCCAAGGGACCAAACGTGACATCGTCCTTCAAGTCAAGAACACCGCGGTTTTCACAACCTCACGTACTGGTAAGCGCTGTAGGCGTGGCGGTGGGACAAAATCGTATATTAACGGGCAGTATATAGTACTTCCTACTTTTGCCCATTTCATAAATAACTTGTAACAAGTGGTATGTTCAGTTTTGCAAAGTAGATCTATATATTTTCTAAAAATAAAACTGGTCACATTTGATTTTGTTGGAGAGTAAGTTGTTTTATACCGAGGAGGCAAGAATACGCACACGCTTTTTTTTTTATCAGATCTAGTAACTTTCGGCTGAGGCTGGGCTGTTCTTAACTTTTTGGCGATTTCAGCCTCGAAATGTTCTTAAATTCTTCTTGTTTCTTAATGTTCCCAAACAGCTGGTAAGTTGCCCGGAACAATAAAAAATCGCTAGAAAAGACGTGTTTGCTATTATTTCATCTAGCGGTATGCGAAAGAATTTGAAGCTATCAGTACACAGTAATACAGTGTCCGCGAACGTCACGAGCTCGCTTATCACTTCTCCAGCGCGTTTCTTTGTTCATGGTTCGGTCATAACTCGCTGTTGTCCCACTTAAGTTTTGTGGATTATTCTTTCACAGTTTTTGTAGCTACAACTCATTTTGTAACACAAACAAGTTTCGAGGGCACATAGCTTTTCTTGTGTTATTTGCGTTAATTTCATGACGTGTGGGTGATGTTTGCAAAAGTAGTAAATGTAAGAACGACGAGTCTCCTCCAAATTATATAGTTCTTAAACTTTTTGTGTATATACTTATAATAGTAATATTATTAATACTACAACTACTACTACTAATAATAATAAATAATAATAGTAATAACTTTATTTGAGTCTCAAGCTTCTAGCCGTGCGTATGGCAATACTAATCGGGGAGACTATTCTAAAAACATCTAAATAATTACAATAACCTCACTACTAACTACAGAAATCTAGCTTAATATGTTATGCATGTATCTAAAAATCTCTAAGATATAGTACAATAATTATAGTAATCTAGCTACTAATTACAAAATCTGGCTCGAAAGTTATGTCTCAAGAATCTCTAGGTGTGGAATTAATGAAATTATATAGATTTTACATATAAATGTCTGAGAAAATTAAGTCCATAGTATTTATCGCATTATCCGCTAACTGTACACCCGTAGCAGTACTCATTGGTGTGGTAGCTGTGTCTTCCTTTTTATGGCGGCCTTAAAGGAGCTAAGTGACAATTGAAGTGACTGTAACTCTTTTGTTTTTTGCGGTAGTTTAGACCACAAAAAAGGCCCGAAAAACAACAGGGAGTGTTTTCAATATCTTGCTATATTAAAGCGAGGGATAAATTTAAACCTGAACAATTTAAAAGTTGTCTTTAGTCCGTAGTTTGTTTGTGATTGATGGCTCTTTATTAATATTTTGACTAATTCCGCTGTTGCAGAAAACTCCTGGCCCAGGCACGTACGACAAGACATACCAGACGCCAATGCCAGATACGATTAAAAAGATGGGGAGAAGTTATGGTTTATTTTTCACTTGCGGAGCCTATGGAGATTATTAATTACCAGTTAGACGAACACATCTATCTGTTTGGCCACCCAGCGTGTGTAAATAATCGTTATTTCGAGTTTCTAAAGTGACAAGCTTTAGAAAGCTGGCTCGTGAAGCTTGCTGAACCAGTGAGTTGCTAGTATCTCATTGAGATTGAAAATGTAGTTAGCTTTGAGTTCGTTTAGCGGATTTCCGAGAAAGAATTGACCTGGCAAACTTTTTTTAATAAAATAAAGCAAGCTTCAAACCGTTTATGTTTCTATTCGTTTTAAAGTATTTTAAACTGCGTTGAAATGAAGAATTCACTAAGATTAGAAACGCTGTGCCTAAAATGCCTGGCAGCCGGCCTGGGTCTTCAAACAACTTAAAGGCCTGCAGTCGAACTTTTTCCAATTTAATTCTAGAAATTTATAATGGCTTATCACTTGAAAGTCCTCCACAAACATTAAAACTACCAAGCGCTTCTACATGTATACGTATTGGTTACAAACACAACATGGTTTTATTTCAACGTTTTGTCTTTCCTCGCCCTAGTTAGTCCTTATGACTAGGATTGGCAATGGCTATTAGAGGTAATTCTGTAACAGAAATAACGCCAAAAAAATCGACATAAATTTAATTTTAGGAGAGCCCCATTTAAACCAGCTTAGCTAAACTGGGTTTTCTGTGTAAATATATTGTTATAAATAAAATTTAAAACAAAATATACGCTTTTTTTAAAGCTTTTGGAAACTTTCAGTACTGTTTTTAAAAATGTCAGACTAGTCTCAAAGCGTTGAGTGAAGTTTGTTCGTCTTCAAATAAAAATGTAATCGAATGATAATTCACAATATAAAGAATTAATTCACTTGTGCTTTGTCAAAAGCTTTTTAATTTAGAACGAATTGTGCCAAAACGCCGCATACGATTCTTAATTTCCTGTTACTGTTTAAATATTACGTCTTCTTTCCGAAGCACAGAGGAAGGAACTAGGAAATGGCGTCAGATATTATACTGGATTAATTACTAATTGTTGGACTGATAATTTGAAAATTTATGCTCATACTTTGTTTTTGATGACGAACGTGCCATAAGACTATTTATTTTTTCCTCAGCGGTCACAGTAACAAATACCGAGTTACGATTGGTTCTTAGCGTATTCGTGAGCGGGCAAGATTTTCCCATCTCTGACCACGGTCACGGTAACCTGCGCTGCTTCGCCTCTGGTTCACCCCTTGATGTGCTTGTCCGTTAGAGGCCTCGGTCAGCATATTCAGACCTCGGTCACAGTTTTTCCCTATACGGACCTCCCAGCCAGTAAATAACATATATAGATTTAAAACTAGTGGTTACCACAGGTAAAGAAAATGCTGTCGAACTGCACTGTTGACCTATGGTAAACGACGCTTAGGGACTGGCCAACAAGTACTGTATTGGGGGGGAGGGAAGATGGGGGTAGTCTTTGTGGTACGAAAACTACGGTGGCCCGTAAGGCTCAGCACAAAAATAACAGAATGACACACACAACAATAAAAGAAACAATGCAAACAAAATATTATGGCAACGCAAACAAAAAGTCGATACAAACTTAAAAGTATGGCAACGCAAACAAAAATATCAACACAAACAAAAAAGTCAACGCAAATAAAAAAGTTAACGCAAATAAAAAAGTCAACGCAAAT
>JAOBRG010345024.1:11614-28975 GCA_027574985.1 Umimayanthus nakama | reverse complement strand
GTAGTAGTAGTAGTAGTAGTAGTAGTAGTAATAGTAGTAGTAGTAGTAGTAGTAGTAGTAGTAGTAGTAGTAGAAGTAGTAGTAGTAAGAGTAGTAGAAGTAGTAGTAGTAATGGTAGTGGTAGTAGCAGTAGCAGTAGTAGTAGTAGTAGTAGAAGTAGTAGTAGTTGACTGTATAAATAGTAGTAGTAAAGGTGGTGGTAGAAATAGTAGTAGTAGTGGTAGAAATAGCAGTAATAGAAGTATTTGTAATACATGTACACACACAAGCACTCTTTACTGTGCACAAACAAATGCCAACTCCAACGCCATCTGATACAGGCATACAGACATAAACATAAACACATTTAAGTGCATACTAGTCTAGCCCTACACAAGCTATTTTAATTTATCAAAATGAAGACTGAACAGTACACTATCAGAAAGCCATGCTAATAGGGCCGCTAAGATCAGATCGCTTCTTGCGAGGTCTTGAGGTGGACTCGTTGGAGGCTCCCGCGGAGGGAGGGGCGGAGGAGCGATAGGGTACAATGATATTGACCCCCTCTCGGTCCTGCATTCCTTCCTCACATGAGTGGAACCGCTGATCTCCGCTGTGATAAATAGCATCGTACTGAAATGCAACCCGTAGCAGTTAGTACCAGGTTTAACATAAAAAAAAATAGAAGTATCACTAGCTGAATAGAGAACACGCCTCTAATTGTTGCCGGGAGTGATGTTATTGAAAGCAGTCAATTAAGTTATCAATCGCTAAATTTGGATAAAAATGTTTAAGCTATGATTTAAACAATGCTTTTTGTTTCCGGAAACAAAGTAACTCCCTCAACCAATCAAAACTTGCGTACTATTCAAGAGATGTAACAATAACTATAATTAGTGCCATTCCAAGAAAGCTGCTTTGCTATATAAATGACTATTTCAACAAGAAACTATCCTCTTCAAGTAGATTTATTTTAGAGTAGGTTTTCCCCGAGTAAAGTTTACGTCATTGTTCTTACTGGTAAGTAGAAGCAAGTGGAAGCAAGTAGTACAAATTCTAAACAACAATAGAAAAACACCGCAGTTCAGTAAAGGTAAAGAAAAACACGGATATACTGCCATACATAAGTCTCTTTATATGTAATGTCTCCTTCTAACAATTTGAAAAGTGCGTTCAGTATGCCGTATTCGAAAACGGCGGATACACGTGAAACAACGGGACCGAGTGCATGAAAGCGAGGCTTGGGAGGCACTGTGAATCCAAGTGTAAAGAGAAAACCAATGATCGCCATTGTTTTTTACTTTGTGCTTGGAATCACAGTCTCCCTAAGCTTCGCTTTCATGCATACGGTACCACTGTTTTACGCGTGCCCGCTATTTATACGAATACGGCAAACAGTGTATTCATCCCAAAAATAATGTGCTACCTTTGAAAAATACTCTAGCGCTTGTTCTCATGTTAACATTTCTTGTTAGTTTCGTAGCGAACGCCAAAGCATATGCTGAAAAATTATTTTCGCAAATTGTGAAATACCAATCATAAAGTTAGTACCTGAGGGGGAGGGCCATTGGGAAGCAACGGCACTGTTTCAGACGATGTCGAGCTTGGCCGTGAGTCGGTGTTTGACTCCGAAATGGACTGGTAAGGAGTCCCATCGTCCATCCGGGATCTGATGACAAGTTAGACTACTGGTGAGACTTTAAGCTAACGAAAGCTTTATCTATTCATTTAAATCTTGTATATCAATTAAACTTTTTGAAACAACGATTTCTAATACGGCTGTAACCGCTGTAACGATAACTGATCAAGAAAAATGCATATCTTACCTCTCCCTAGTGTCTGGAATTGAATGTCGCCTCTTTCGTTTCCAGTGTAAAAACCTATGGTATTAATAATCAAATTAAAGAATTACAAAAGCTACTTTGTCCTGTAATTCCAACATTTTGAAACGAGATTACAATAGGTGTTTATCGAACAAACATCCCTTGCCACTCAACCGTACCACGCAAACGAATTCAACATCGTCACGACTCAGGTGTTCTCGATGGCACAAAATCTGGAGTTACTCAAAATGTAACAGCTTTTTTAATGAAATTCTTCTTTGTGAACAAGGAAAAAGAAACCTACAAAATAAATAAAATCTCACCTTCCCCAAACGGTAGACACACAGCACAGAATCAGGATCATGAGCACTCCAACTATCAGGCCGCTTAACAGAAGGTTACTGATACCGGTCCTTAAATGGAGATAACACAATTAACAGTCATAATAATAATAATAATAATAATAATAATAATGATAATAATAATAATAATGATAACAATAATAAAGATAATAATAACAATGATAATAATAATAATAATAATGTATCTTTTAAGAGGAGGCTTTCTTTACTAAAAGCAATTTTCAGGAGGGTCCTCTAAAAAATAAAAACATAAAAAAATGCAACATTTACACGATACAACTAGATTAAAAGGCTAAAATTTTGAGGACACAAACTTCTCGAAAAACTAAATAGAAAACTTATTCAATTCTCTTCTAAAAATTGATTTAGGCATGGGCTTTTTTTAGTCGTTTGGTATGGAAGCCGAATCTTGTGTAGCCCTGAAGAAGGTGGCCCTCCTGCCCCATTCCGTTCTCGGTTTCGGTCGTCTCGGTAAATAACCGTTTCTCGTAAACTTGCTCAGTTTAAACTTAAGGACTTTCAAAGACGACTCGTGGTGTTTACGTTCTTGAGACAAGGGCAATAAACATCTCCCTGAGGGAAAACTGTGCACAGCCTATTTTAAGGACTTTTGAAGACCTTGTGGAGATAGCAGAAAAAGGAAAATACGACTTGAAAAATAACAGTTGGAAGTCAGAGCAAGACATAGTCTTCGTGATCAATTTTCATGATTGTTATTACAAACTGAGTGATCTATAGTTTTGGCTTATGAAGATCGTTTTCGAAATATAAAGATACGCATGCACAACTTGTTCGATTACATGTATCTGTAACTAAACACAAATGCCTAAAACTGTGGATACCCAAAGGTAAAAGAAATAAAATTATCAAGGGATGTTCAGATTCCTTTGATATACGAAATGGCTAGAGCATACTACTTAAAGTTCTATTTTGAGTTCTTGACACACGTGAGTTAATGATACATAGCCGCATCTCCAGTAAGTTGCTAATCTTGCTTTGTTTTACGAAAGCCCAATAAATCAACTTAGCCATCTCCAGTGCTAATTTAAGTTCAAGGTAGCAAAGAACTAAGGAACCAGTTGTGGCTTAATTGCTTTACTTTAAGAAAGAAGAAGTCCACATTTTACTAAATAGCAACTAAATATCTGTTACTTAAATAAAGTTGCTATGGTTCAACATGTCTACCATCAAGTTGTTGATGATACAAAACATAGATCTTGACATAATAAGAAGGACAAAAGAAAAGGCTTTGTTTCAAGTACGTTCTATAATCTAAGGAATACTTGTGTGTATAGACAAAAAATAAGCAAATGTGGAGAAATGTTGTTAATGGTAAATACTTATGGCAATTGGTCAATGTACCACCGCCCCAACCCCATCGAGAACTGAGCACTTTACAGGTACAATTGTTGTTCACCCACAACTTAAACTTTTTATGACGTACTTACTCAAAAGGATAACAGATAGCACATCGAGTATTCCTGTATTGCTAGAAATCAAACGCAAAACTAAAGTTAGCTAAAGCCAACAAAGTAATTATAGGACTTTCGTTACTGTGGCCCCAACCTAACATCACCGACATTGTGACCAACAACTAGAATTTCTTCGCCACTGTGGCTGCTATCTAAAACCAACTCACCCCTACAATTGAGGCCAACATGATCTGGTAAAGGTCAATGGCAGGGCATTTTAGCTCATCTTCGATAATAGAAAAAGGAGAGAGAAAATGACTGGAACAAGAGAAGGAAAGGAATGAGATTCCGAAGAAGGAAGAGCATGGATCACCCTGTCTGCTCTTTCCCACAAAGTGAAAAAGTCATCAGCGATAAAGACCAGAGAGTCCTGGGGACACCTGCACCTTAGTCTCACGACCACGCATTACCTGGTTGATATAAGTACAGTTGAGTGCCTTGTTAATATCAGCAAGGCGCGTCTCTGCCCCTTCTACATCAGACTGCAACAACAACAGGTCATCTCTAGCTCCAAGTGGGAACGGCTGCACAAGTACATGTACAACACGGAATTAGGATTCGAATGCAAAATTATCTAATTGCTAAACTAAGCGACAAAAACACTTAAAAATTTTGAACCGAAGGGAACAACTTTTCAATAAATGACTAACCACGGCAAGTTAGACATTTCCTTAGTCAAGTATGTATTCAAATCAATCAACCAACCAATCAAAATAATGTTTTTAAAACCACGATAAAATTTAGAGCATCGGGCTTGTAGAGCCGTGAGTTACAAACTAACAGATATTCGAGTTCGAGTTCAGTTCTTTAAAATTCACAACTACACTTACTACATATAGTTGGCTGCTTAAATCGGTAAAATGCTTAAGTTATACAATATTTAAGATCCAAAAGTAAGATATAACTCTTAAAATTTGGTAGCTTAAAATGATAAAGTTCTAAAATACAAAAGATCTAAAGGATTTTTGCTTTATACCTTTCTTTAGAAATTGTTTTGCATTTGATATTTCTTGTTTTTGTGGAGTTATCCTGCTTCAAAGTACCGCTCCTCGATACACAATAGATCTCCTTGGTGACCTTTATTTAAAACAGGGTGGCCCATTCAGCTACGAGGCTGTTATCCAGAGGGGCCCTGTGAATTCGTTACTAATTACGATAACAATAAAATATTTTTGTGAAAAATATTTACAATAACTATTAACTACGACTTTTAAAAGATTACAATTTTATATTTAAAAAATGTAGAACAGGTATAAAAAGTCTCAAAAGCGTTTAAAATTTGCTAAAATTTAAAAGTTGTTAAAAATGGTAATGGCCTATGTTTCGTTTGATACTTTGTATTAAACTGTTTGGCGACCATCTGATGATTTCCTCTCATATTTCCTCACAATTTTACAACACAGAATTGTCATTGATGATTATTCTTCCCATTTCCTTTTTCGCACTGTTCAGATACTGTAAGCACCTCAACTTTTCAGAAGCTGAAAGCTAAATAACAACTACCAATGACGGTTTTACTAAAGAAACTCCTCTGACAGCAGCTTTGCAATTCTGGTTATCTCACTGCTGCTAACTGTTTTGATGAGCAAACGCGAAGCCATCTCCATTTTGACTTTAACATTATGGGTAGTACATCAACATCAGCCACGATCAGGGTAGCCAAAAATGGCATTCAGTTGTCACAACGATAAACCAGTTCTATCACAATAAGCATCAACTATGAGTCAAGTACATTCTAACTAATTTTCAACACACCTGTTCCAATGTCCGATTGAGGAAGTGTAGACTTTCAAGCAAGTGTCTGCTAGCATTATCTGCATACTGTAAAACAAAGAGATGGCAAACTAATCATACTAGCAAAAATTTTTGGGGGATAAAAGATTTAGAGACGTTTTTACATCGCCTGGAAAACCGAAACCCCTAATCCACAGTTGCTGTTTATTTCGCGATTCCTTATATATAATATTATACTATACTGCCGCTGGAAACCTGTGGTGTGTGGTGTTGTCGACAAAACCAATGTGGGGGGAGTGGGAGGAACGGTAATGAGGCTTTATCGGAGAGCTAAAAAGATCTTTAAAACCAAAGCCAAAGAAACAAACGACTGAGCTCAAAGAGCTCGGAAATTTCGAGAGACAGAAACCTCGAAGAGTCTTCACAATTTGACTCGATGACGTCAAGATCTTGGACAGACATAACAACTGCTTCGCTGGAGGAGTGCACAAGGAAGTGTACATCCAAGCAGATCACCACACCCTTACACAGACGGGGGCTGGTTTCCGTTGCGACATGTCTGGGATTACAAAATCAAAGAGTGCGTCACGTGATCTACCGGGAGTTTTAATCTAATGTGAACAAGACTTAGACTGCGAGCCGTTCCTTTATTTCGCTATTTCCAGGCCGGGAATGGAAGTATCCTCGGTTTGGCCACGTAGCGTAATGCAGATGGGGGAGTTGGGCTAGAGCAGAAATAAAGGGACTGCAGTCGTATCATAGTAGTTTTAATTCCTAGTCGCCACAGTGACTAGAAATTCCAATTGCTCGCTCGCGGCTTCGCCAATCTTTTTTCACTGAAATACTGCTCTAAGGAAAAGGAAGAGATGGCTCGTAGTCTACGAGATTGACAGATTGACAGATGTATCACCAACCGACCAATGGGAACTTCTAGTCACTGTGGTGACTAGGAATCAAAACTACTATGAAACAACTGCAGTCCCTTTATTTCTGCTCTAGCCCCACTCCCCCATCTGCATTACGCCAGACGGCCAAACCGAGAAATCTTCCACCAGCGAAATAAAGGGAGGCTCGCAGTCTAAACAAGACTCCACTTGGAGTCGAAAGCTTAAACGCCTCATCTAATTCTTGTTTTTTTTAAACCTTTAACCTGTGTAAGATTATTTTTATCTAATAACAAATCAAAGTAGTTTACTTAGATTGAAGATTTTTCAGTAACTTGATAAGCAATATATTATATTAGTTATTCTTTTCTAGATTAAATACAATATTGCACCGGTTTCTAATACGCGCTTGTCATTTTCACGTAACCAAATCAAGTTTATGTATGTAGTGTAAAATCCCAACTAAATCGTAGATCGAACTGAAGTATTAAAACACCTGGGGCAACCAAAACTGCTTGTCATCTATTGATTCCAAATACATTCATGGATGCAGTCCATTTGCGAACAAAAGTTAGTCGTCCCAGCTCGATTTATAACAAAAAAGGTCCAGATACAGATAAAAGCTACCGCTCCTCAACCTAACCCTACTCACCTTCAAGGAATATAAAGCATGGGGCCTTAACATTTCGCTGAACAAAACACAACAAACTGCCGAAACTCATCACACAAACCAACAAAGTCACTTTCCCATGTGCATGGTTAGGGCAACTTACCTTCTGATATGGGTTTTGAGATCCTGGCTGACACTCCACATAGTAGTTTACCAGAGCTGAAAAAAAGGAGAAAAGTAAGTGACGCAGTTCTCCATATGAGTTCCTGCCGCTAAGTAGGTTGAGTACTTCACTGATAACTAGAGAATCGTGAATTCACCTTTTGTCAGCTTTGGAAAACACCAAAGTTTTTTAATATTACAGAAAACAAGAAGTCAACTTTAAATTGAATGTCAAGAAAAAAAGATCCAAAACATACGAAATCACACACACGTGGGCTATCTATTAAGCCGATGGTCAATTCGGAAAACATTTCCTAAGAGATGATCGCGAGATTGCAACTTTTGTAAGTTATGGTAACCTACGTAGTCAAATCTGTTATTAATCTGTATGGTCTTGCATTTCCACTTTGTAGCTGTTGCACAGGAAATTGAAACTTGGCCTGGTTCGGGGGGGGGCATGCTTCAAGAACAAGCAATTGACAAAATGAAACAAGCAAACTGAACTGTATCATCCCTAGAGTATTCGTTCGGCTGTTAAGAAAGCAGTCCACTTGTGGGGCCAATTGGTTTACTTGCAATGGTTGTTATTACCTTTGAGCTTTACTTATCTTGATTGCTGTTGTTGATGATTGTTAGTCTTGTTAGAAAGGGAGAAGTATTTACAACCTAGGCTTTTGTGTACTTCCGAAGTATTCACGCTCTGGCAACCTGGATCCAAACATTTCCGCGACTCTGTTTCAAAATTGCATCTCAAACTTTTCCACGGCAAGTTTCCTTGCTCTTCAGCCATAGACTTTCATTTTGACATACTAAATACAACAATATGTATATGTCGCGATGGCCGAACTTGGCCAACGTTGGTCCCTAGGGCATCTTAACATTCAAAGAAACAGAAAAACCGGACTTTACGAAGGAGAAAAGAACTAAAAATCAAAACAACTGGAAGGTAGGTAGCTTGTAACTTAAGCTTAACTCAAGACTGTCACTTAACCGTGAAACACATATGAAGCACCATCGTTGATCCTTGTTAATACTGAAAGCTGCAAGTAGGTTGTAATCAAATTGCAAGAGTCTCTTTCAGCCACCTTCTAATGCTTCCAAAATGTGCTGTACTTTACAAGGTTCTACAGATTTCAAACGTTTTAAGGACTTTTCAGGGATCTTTCAAGAACAAACTACAATTTTCAAAAACTTATTTTGCCAAAAATGCAGACTAGTGTCATCCTCCAAATTGCAGTATTTAGGAATAAATAGAACAAGAAATTACCTTAAAAAGCGTTGCATTTTGGACAATGACCCTTTCTTGCCTGGAAATTCAAGAACGTTTAAAAGAACACAAGGAATTTTGCAAAAACTCAAGCACTTTTTCAGGAGCAAACTCTATATAATGATTCTTCTCGTCCTGTGCGAAGTTTCCTATATTCTCTGCAGCACTTACCTTCTGGCACAACTGATTTCCTGACATAGAAACTAATCGTGGCTTCAGGGTTCACACATAAATCAGCAGCAGCCTATGAACAAAGTATTTTTAGCAATACTAATTTGGTTTTTTCCCGGTCCATAATCTTCATCAAAACTCAACTGATATCTACAGAGGATTCCACACCCATACAATACATGTACTCACCACTGCAGCGGCAAGGTCAACACCACAGCTGGCCCATGTGAATAACACGCAAAACGTTCCCAGCACAATAAGCCTGAAGGAAAAACAGACAACAAAGTGAATGCTTCATGAGCTCAAAATAGACAAACGAAAATACTACAAGTTTTGCAATTATGCAAATATGTTTTAGAACATCGGTGTGTTAAGTGACAATCTAGACAGCAATAGGGTAGGATTAGTAACTGAGCAACTCAAATGTACTCATCATTGTATTTCAGGTTAAGAGCTTTGAGATTTTCCCTTAAGTATCATTGACGGATTTCTATCATTATGGCTCATTTAGAAACAATGAACACAATACCAACAAGAAAGAATTACTTAAGAACTTACAAAACATATGTGAACTTGCTTCTCCGTGCAGTTCCACAGAAGGCAAGCAAACATAACAGAGCCTGCAAACTCGAGAGTCCTAGCGTCACCCACCACCTGGGGAAAAAATAACAAGAAGATTTTCAGCAAGAGTCCTTGCATTACATACCACCTGAGAACAAAATAACAAGGTTTTTTCAGCAAGAGCTCAAAAATTACACACCACTTGGAGACAAAATAACGATAACCCAAGTTTTATCATGAGTCCTAATGTTGCACAACACCTGAGAACAAAATAACATCAACCCTTTTAGCAAGAGTTCTAGTGTTACCCACTGCCTTGGGACAAAACAACGATAAACCGTTCCGCAACATTCTCAGTGTTGTAACTCACCACCAAAGACAAAATTAGGTATCTAGTCATCTCACCGCATGGATTACTTGCCCCGTGTCGTCTAGCCTTATTACATCCTTAACCTGTAGTTTTCTCCAGTATCAGTAGAATAAATTCTTCTTCTACAGTACTCTTCAATATCAGTAGATTGTATTCTTTACCTATAGTGCTCTCCAGTATCAGTAGAATGCATTCTTTACTTACAGTACTCTCCAGTATCAATAGAATGTATTCTTTACCTATAGTGCTCTCAAGTATCAATAGATTGCATTCTTTACCAATAGCTCTCTCTGGAATCAATAGATTGCATTCTTTACCTATAGTATTCTTTAGTATCGATATATTGCATTCTTTACCAAAAGTACTCTCTGGTACCAATAGATTGCATTCTTTACCTATAGTAATCTCTGGTATCAATGGATTGCATTCTTTACTAATAGCACTCTCAAGTATCAATAGACCGCATTCTTTACCAATAGGACTTTCCAGTATCAATATATTGTGTTCTTTACCTATAGTACTCTGTAGTATTAATAGATTGCATTCTTTACCAATAGTACTCTCTTGTACCAATAGATTGCATTCTTTAACAATAGTACTCTATAGGAATCAATAGATTGCATTCTATACCTATAGTACTCTCCAGTATCAATTAATTGTGTTCTTTACCTATAGTTCTCTCTGGTATCAATAGATTGCATTCTTTACCAGTAGTACTCTCTGGTATCAATAAATTGCATTCTTTACCAATAGTACTCTCCAGTATCAATAGATTGTGTTCTTTACCTATAGCACTCTCTAGTATCAATAGATTGCATTCTTAACTTATAGTACTCTCTAGTATCAATAGATTACATTCTTTACCAAAAGTACTTTCTGGTATCAATAGATTGCATTCTCTAGTACCAATAGATTGCACTGCATACCTATAGTACTCTCTAGTATCAACAGATTGCATTCTCTACCAATAGTACTCTCAAGTGTCAATAGATTGTGTTCTTTACCTACAGTACTCTCCAGTATCAATAGATTGCATTCTTTACCTATAGTACTCCCCAGTATCAACAGATTACGCTCTTTACCAATAGTACTTTCCAGTATCAATAGATTACATTCTTTACCTATAGTACTCTCCTGCAGTATCAATACGTTACATTCTTTACCTAAAGTACTCTCTAGTATCAAATGATTACGATCTTTTCCTATAGTACTCTCTAGTATCAATAGACTGAATTCTTTACATGTAGTACTCTCCGGTATCAATAGATACATTCTTTACCTATAGTACTCTCCAGTATCAATAGATTGCATTCTTTACCTACAGTACTCCCCAGTATCAACAGATTATGCTCTTTACCAACAGTACTTTCCAGTATCAATAGATTACATTCTTTACCTATAGTACTCTCCTGCAGTATTAATAGGTTACATTCTTTACCTATAGTAATCTCCAATATCAATAGATTGCACTCTTTACCTATAGTACTCTCTAGTATCAATATATTGCACTCTTAAACTATTAATAGTACTCTCTAGATTCTTTACCTATAGTACTCTCCAGTATCAATAGATTACATTCTTTACCTATAGTTTTCTCCAGTACCAATAGATTACAATCTTCACCTATAGTACTCTCCAGTACCAATAGACTACATTCTTTACCTGTAGTACTCTCCAGTATTAATGTAGCTGTTGACTTTAGGTAGGCTGACTTTCTTCACTGGCCTCAAGGAATTGATCACATTTGTGATTGCCAAATTTAGTTGATGTAAATACTCCAAAGCCAGGTCAGGAATATAAGGAAATTTTCTTTCAAGATCCGCAATTGTGTTCTGAGCATCAAGAAGGTCTGCTCGTATATCTGTTACCTAATACAAGTGGAATGGAAGGAAACATGCATACCTCAAGTCTGACAAACCACAACATTCATGCATATTAAAGGGAAAAAAGGAGTTTATTACTGACAGGTAAAATTGTTGTTGGCCAGACAGTGGATTACTTTCAATGCTACAGTAAGTACTACCATAGCTGACCAATGCTGAAAAAAGTAATTTTCTTGTCTGGCACAAGTAAGAGCTGTCAGGGTTCAAAATAACAGCCGGCTGCTGGTGATTGCCAGCAATTTTAGGACCCTTCCAGCAAATTTTATTTCTGCGACACAGTTTAAGCTGAGAAATGGGCTTAATTGTTTTTTCATTTAGTCAGTGGTGTGGTCAAAACTAAAATTTCCCTTCTGAAAAAATCTATTTTTAATCAGCGAGTTAAGGTAGATTCTGGTTTACTCAACACGCTCAAAGATAGGTCAGGTTATGTTTTGTTTTTTGTTAAATGCCAAACTTGTGCATGAAAATTGCATTTTGAATCCCTAATAAATAAAAGTAAACTTTAGTATTCATTGGTAAGTAATATTAACAAAATGATGTAGCATTTATATCACAAGTGTCCCTTCACTCTACCTCAACTTGTACATCCAATAGTGTATTGTTGACATTAGTAATAGCTGTTGTAACTTCCTTAACAGCATTGTTGATTTTACTGTTGAAAACAAATGCTCCAATCACACTGCCACTGTGAAAAAACAGAATTACTTAGTAATACAAGTTAAAGTAAAAATGCATTATTATGTTAAATTACCACAAGTTACCTTCCTCTTCAGGATTCAAAATTTTTATAACTTTTCCCAAACTTGCTCAAATTTGCCGGCTGTTTTTAATACCAAGATATCTACAAATTATTTTGTAAAGATTGACTGAATATATTGAACAAAATCATTCTGTCATGGTCAGAAACATTGCCAGCTATAGCCTATTGGCAGGGATTCTGACAGGGTGTGGCCTAAAAATGTGGAACTGTGCAGCACTACATTTATGAAGGTCAATTGTGCGGCAAAAAAGTCCAATTGGCCGGCAAATTGTGCGGCACTAGATATAGATATTTTGGGATGTGCCTAATGGTGTTTGAATGGTAGTTTAGTTTATTTAAGGGACAGAATCAGTATTTATTTAGCACTTCAAATCATACAAGTTGTTTCATTTTGGTGTCAAATTGGCCAAACACAATAAAATTATATCTTCCAGAAAAAATACACACCCAACCCTCACTGCTAAGAGCTGAACTGCTTGAGAGTATCATGTAAGAAATATTATATAATTATAAATCTATTTACTTGCTGTGTTATTACACATTATTTTCTGAAACTTCACCTCGAAAATCAGCATGCATACTATACACGGAACCCTTTGTTTTCATTGAAGAAATTTGCATAACAGGACAAAAATACTAAATTGAACAGCTCCCAGTTTTATTAAACATAGGGTAGAATTTAAGACAAAATGTTTGCCTAGCTTCATGCATCACTTCAGTCCATGTCCATCATATCAGTCCCTCAACTGGAATCTTGCAGGTCCTTCGAGTATTTCGATTACAAATAAGTTACATTAGATTTAGTGAAAGTTCTATCTTGACTCATTAATTGTATGGGGGTTTTTTGCACAAGCACGGAAAGATTTTAATGAAAAAAGATAGCAAGGTATTCTCCGCTGTTTTGAATTTTGTCGTAGGAATTACAGCAAGTTATGGATCCTCATGTTTTCCTTCCTTGTTTTCATAGCCTGCACACTTCGTGCTTGAGCCATAAAAGGAAGGAAAAAACTCAGTTCATAACTTGCTGTATGTACGGACCGTACAGATAAACGATGGAGTGTTATTACTATTATTAGTAATTAATATCATTACTCTTGCTACAGTACTACTGCAACTATTGTTATTACTATCACTATTGTTATTATTGTTATTATTATCATCATTATCATTACCAATATTATTATAATTCTATTACTGGGGTGAGGCTAGAGAGGCACTGATTTGAGGTAAATATTTACAAGCAAGTGATGTTAAAACTTAGTGACAAAGATATTCAAACCTGCATATGAGGGCGGCAATGTAGATCATCCAAACTAGGGTCATCACACAACATTTCGGTGATTGCTTGCCCTCCTTTTCGCAGTGGCAGTTGCATGAACAACACCATATTAGGAAGTAGCCTAAGACTGCAATGAATATTACTCCTCCAAACACAGTGGGGACCCCACTATACAGGATCAGTGCCTGGTGAGTGCAGAATATTTATTTGATGTCATTATCAGGAAATGCAATGGCACTGATGGGGATACTATTGTTTTTTGATAATATTGTTTGTATAGCCCGTAAATCTCCTTACCTACATTTTGCCAAGTTACCATAAAATACAAATCAAGAGGTCTTACTAGTGGATACTTTTGGTAACACCAAATGCCAGCTTACACAGTCATACAGTGTACATTGGGTTTTGAATATTTAGCACCTTAGTAAAGCATTCTCATGCCAAAAAAGGGGGTTATTTTGCAATGTATACATCTAAGTCAACCTATATTTGTGTAAAGTATTTGGTAAATAATGCTTAAATTTTTGTGAGTGCTATATCTTTCAGGCTGTGCACCCTGATAGTAATCTGAAAGTTGAACTTAAGCTGATTTCAGTGTAAGTTCTCAAATGTTATTAAATATTAAAATAGTTAAAAGGGTAATGGTAATGATAACAAATTAACATTAATTCACTCTGAAAGCACAAAGAACATTTTGAAGAATTTGTATCCCCAGGGGGTACTCCCAAAATGTTAGGGTGGGGGTGTGCCGCTGGGATCCCAAAAGCCTGACCCTGATTCTGACTAAAAAAAGCCTCAAGATGATAGGTAGTATGTCTTTCTTGAAAACATCAGCTGTTGTTCTTTGACAAAAAATGTGTCGGTTTCAGGCCACTGTGCTTTGACAAAGTATCGTCTGTTTTTGAGTTGGGCTTTTACAAATTAAAGCTTTTGTTCTAATCTCGCTTAAACTTGATAATCTGTCCCTGGCCTAAAATGCACATTTCCTATACCCTATTCTTGACAAAAAGGCTTGAAAACCACACCCTGTATGGCGGCACATACCTGTAAAGTCAATATACTGTATGGGAGTATCTCCCCTATTTGTATCTAAGCCAACAGGGATAGTTGCAGGTGTTTTATTTCTGCAGGTTTGAGCTGTGACCTGTTGTTTAATTTGCTCAGAAACAATAAACTTTTCAAACATATTTCTAGATGTCAATGGTCTTCAAAGTCACACATTAAGGCAACTGGACACAATATTTCTCCATTTATGCATGCACTGAAATCTGAACTGGCGCAATCATTTTCATGATTTGTATGTGAAGCAAAGCCAACAAATAACTTTCAGAATTTGGACATTAACTAAAAGTGCTGCCAACAGTACATGCAGCCCGGCTTTATTACTGTGTTACTGGGTATGTAATTTGGCTTCAGCTAACTTGTTTTAATAGTATCTCTGCAGTATTAGTACATCTCACGTCTCAAGTCACATGATTTACCTTAGCACGTAACACCATAATATCTGTAACCTCTATCCAAATTCCAAGATTTACAGAACCAGTATCGGGCGCCTTCAAAGTAGGCCATCAGTAAAATTATTATTATTTTATTTCGTGGTAAATTTAAATATTTGAACTGAACTTGACAGCATATATAGCACACACAGAGTATTTGATACAGTATTAGTATTGCTATTAGTCGATGCGGTTCTCTGTTATTTACTCACTGACCTGCTGGTAAGAATCTTCTGTTGGCAAAAATAAAGCTGACGTGTTATCAAAATTGAAATCCAAGTGTGGAAACGAATGGAAGAGTTTAACCAGCCATGGAATTGTGATTCTTCCAGTTGCGACATCGCACATCGCCGCCATTTTGAACACTTCAGCGACTGGAATTATTTTGCCCCAGGCCTCGCTGCCCTGCTCTGTTTACACGGTTCACCAATCATTTCAGGTATGAAGGTATGCGTCTTTATTACTCGGGCCGAAGGCACCGAGTTGCGGTATCAGCGCTGTTTCTGTTTTTTTGTTAAGAAACTATAAAAACCGCAGAATCTGGAGTTGCCTTTCTAGGAAAAGTTTATTCTTTTAGACTGAATTCATAAACGGAGAAACAGATCGAAGAAGATCTTCAGTTTCATTTCTTCAGTACATTGGAGCCAACCAGAAGGCAGGGACAGTACTTAGTAAGCGTGTGCTAGGGTAAAATACGTACATACGCTTTTAGCAAAGTTATATGTCAGATTTATGTGCGAGTCAATTCAAGCCGCGATCATCCCCCCGTGTGCTCAGAGTCGAGGGTTTCAAGCAGTCAAGCACTGTCATTTTGGAGTAGGTAAGAGCGCTTATCGACAATAAAAGACTTGTTAAAGCAATAAAACTACTTGCCTTGTCCTCTTTTCAGTTGGAGAGACTCATTTCGTGACCCTTTTTATGCAGTTCTTTTGAGCTAAAACAGTAATTTTTACTAAAAATGGCAATTAATAATTTCGTATACTGATCGGTTGGACTTGGGGGCCGGGCATTTGACCATCAAAATAGGAACAGGGCGGGGCATTTATCAACAAAAATTGCCCGCAGGGCCAGGCATTTAGATAATTTTTTCAAATGCCCGGGGTATGCCCGGGGGTTTGAACAAGGGGGAGGGAAACTTGCGACTGGAATTGACTCTCACATTGCATATGTTATGAGAGGAAAAAAGGATTTGGTTCAGTACGTAGTATTATTACTTCCAGATAAGTTACATTTTGAATATCAACTTTTCCAAGAATTGTGGGGGATTTTAATGAATAGTGTACTCCCATACTTTGCTAAGCTAAGTTGCAGATTCCACTCCCACGACGAGGATGAGGCCATAGGGGCGAGGGATTGATGATGATGATGATGATGATGATGATGATGCACACAGGTGCTCCCAATAAGGCTTTTCAGCCACCTGTTGCTCACAAGATCGAACCGAAAGCTTCTGGCCAATAAGAATTAATTGTACGAATGTGCTTTCAGTATTGAGCAATAACAGTAACAATAACTGACACTTTTTAACAGTAAACTTTTGTAAAGGTTTGCGTTTTTTAACATTGAGGTTTGGGCTATTTATGTTATCTTTAACCGAAAGGATCTTTCGTTCGTACAGTTAACAGTAACAATAACTGACACTTTTTAACAATACACTTTTGTAAAGGTTTGCGTTTTTTAACATTGAGGTTTGGGCTACTTATGTTATCTTTTAACCGAAGGGATCTTTCGTTCGTACAATTAAAGATGGCCCCCTCTGGCTGCCGCTATACGGCCCATGCGTGATCTCGGAGCATGTAAACTAAGCTGAAGGCTAAACTCTCATTTAAGTAGTTTGAGGATTAATAACTTTGTATGATCAGTTATAGTAGAATTCTCAGTGTTCCAACAAAATGTTAAATATTATCTTTATCCGTAGTAACTTAGGCGCAGGGGACGTTATCAAAGGCATTAATTGAAAATCGTGCAGCAGTCATGTTCTGTGCCAGAGAACTAGCACTGATCATGATCCGAGCTCTTTCAAGAAGGTGTTTAACTTTTCCTTATAGATAAATTATCCTTTTCAAAACTGCTTCCCTTTCCATCTAAATCACTCACTCACCACTTAAAAAAATGAACTAAGGGGAAAGGCTTACTTCAAGTCGCTGGAACGTTATAACTCTGCCGAAAGGTAGACAAGTATGTGATATCTACTCTTTCGTGTACGTCGAATGGCAGAATGCCGGAATGGCACCTTCTGAAGTTTTTTTTGTACTTTAGAACTATTTGTGTAGAGATTGCTCAAAAGCAAAGTTCTTGTTCCTAGGAAGCGCTAGTCCGCGATGCTCGGGATTGTTCTCCGAGTGTATGAAAAGGTGGCGGTAGGGAAGGTCGATGAGGCTATTGGACTACAAAAATAATTCAAGGATCCGTGCCTTGCTTACGAATCAACAACCTCTTGTTAATCGATCGGAAAAAGACTGCACAAAACGATATCAAGCAGTTGAAGGCGGATCACTCCACCTTCAAAGTTTGTTGACAAGAAGAACTGTTAGTTCTGATACCTCCT
>JAOBRG010345024.1:0-11514 GCA_027574985.1 Umimayanthus nakama | reverse complement strand
TATATGAACATTATAGTAATTTACAATTCTGGTGTCACCACCAATCACTTGCTGTTTTACCGTTGATTTGTTTTACCTTTTTTTTAAAACAAAATTCTGTTATCCTTGGATCCGATCCTCTGGTAGCCTGTATTTCTCCATTGTTATCAATCTGACAAACTTTCAGCATGTTCGGCGAGGTTGGTAGCGAAAACTATAAATAGAAACACTTGGCAAATCCTAGTCCGAAAGGAATTAGGGAAGCCCTCCATTTTACTGTACCAACAATCCATTGACCTGTAGACAAAGAATACTAACCTAGAGCGGAAGCACATGGTCTAAATGATATTATCAAACTATGAATACTTTACTTTTCGTTTTTCCAAATGTTTTAATGGTTGCGTGTTGCTGTTTCACAAAATAGTGTCATCTACATTTTTTTTAAGTTTTCCTGCAGGGATTAAGAAGGAAGAAAGAAGGGGGAAAATAAGAGAATTTAAGGTTTAAGAGCGTTTTCAATACGGACATGTGTTGTAGTGTGGGCAGGTGAAAACAATAAGTGTGGACGCAATCTCAGGCGTTTGAAACCCGAAAACTCGTATGGGGACAAGGTCAAAAGGCCCATGCAAACGGACGCAACATTGCTGCGCCCGGCATGTTGCTTCCGTGTTCATGGAGCTACAGCAATCTTGGCACTTGGTGTACTTGTTGCGTATTGTTTAAAACCGGTCAAACTTTTTTTCTATGCAAACGGACGCAACTTGTTAGCCAACAGCACGTAACACTAAATGACTTGTTGTGTCTGTTTCCATGGTCTTTAAGAATTTTTATTCTGTTTAGCATAGCAAAGCTTAGATGCGTCTCCTTCGCCTACATAGAAACAAAGACCGCAAAGCAGGGGGTCCAGGGAAGCCCCCCTCCCCCCAATGTTTTGAATTATAACTGGACTGTAAAAAGAGTTAGTAAAGCCCAATACAAACGACGCAATGTTGGCCAACAACACGCAACTTTGTTGGACCTAGCATGTCGCGTCTGTTAGCATGGAAACACAACAATGTTGGCACTTGTTGACACTTGTTGCGTATAGTTTGAAACCGGTTAAAGTTTAAGGCCCATGCAAACGCACGCAACATTGTTGGCAAAAAAACCCAACAACACACTTTCGCGTCAGATCAGAATTAAAAAGTAATTTGTCATCCATGGTATTGTCCGCGTTATCGGACGTTAAAGTCCCTAATTAATGGTTCAATTTATTTAGTTAGTGCTGTGCGACAAGCAGCTTAACCTATAGCTATGCAGAGTCAGATTAACACCAGCCCCAACTTTTATTCCGTTTCTCGTTGAGTTATGTCTCACCAAAAAATGCAAGAATTAATCCGCCACAAAAAGGGAGAAAATTATTTCAAACTACTTCTTGTTCAAAAGATTTTAAAAACTTAACTTTTTGCCTTATAAATTTACTGTAAATGCATTTTTTTATGTGAAACTTCAAAACTTGTGGGTTAAACGATGGCAAACCTATTAAAATAAATTATATAGTGGGAACGAGTCAGCAAGATGAGATTTCAAAAAAGACTGATTCAAGTTCTGTGCCCGGTTGTTCAAAGCCCGATTATTACTTATCCTGGATTAACTCTTAACAAAACCTATAGAGTTAACCCAGGATTAGCATCAGGCTTTGAACAACCGGGCACAGAACTTGAATCAGTCTTCTTTGAAATCTCACCTTGCTGACTGGCCCAGAAATCAAACTTTGTCTCATTCTCTCTAGAACCTTGCTTGTCCACACCGTGCCTGATACAAGTTTTACAAATCTTCGGTCAAACATAAGTTGTCTTATAAGATCTTGTACTAGTAACTAGACGTTTCAGTTGTTGATCGTGCGGTTTGTACGCGTCTTCCTTTTGCGAAGTGACAAACGAACGCGTTGCAAACTGCTTAGTAAGCACTTGTAACTTATAAGAGCGATTTGTGTTTTGAAATCACCGTTCGGCAGTTTTACGATTTGTTAAACGAGAAAAGAGTTTGTGAAGATTTTAGACCCCATTCAAAGTAGATGAACTTTGAACTCTGATAAACTCCCCACCTGCAAATACCAAGCCAAATCTATATACATGTACCTGTAACAACAATAGACTTTCACTGATGAAGGCAAATATAGATTCACAAAATATTAATCAACACACACCGGAACTGCCTCGGAACAGAAATTTATGCTGCCGGTGGGTTGGCAAAACGCCCCATAAATAGTATTGAACCAGATTTGTTGTTGATAATCAAGAAAATAAACGGATGATCGGCCTTGAAGGTTGGCATTGCCATCCTCCCCATCTCCACTGCACTCGCGGCCGCCGCCTCTGTTCCCTCTTCGTTCACTTCCACCAAAGCTTTGTGAATCACCTCTGAAACCTGCAGTTTCTCGCTCTGAGTGATCCCCGAGAAATCCGCTGTGTTTTGGAACATCTCGCCAGCGCCCAACTTGCTCAAAACCTGGCTAAGCTCAAACGATTTGGCTATTTGGAATTTGGGGATCGTAACTTGGAGGCGATCCGGAATTGATTTCCTTGTTTTCGCAATGGTTTTCTCGAGTAGTTCAGTGGTCAGAGCTTTCTCCAAGTTTGGCAGTCCATTTGGGTCTTGTGGTAGAAGAACAAACATAGAGGTTTTCTTGTCCTTATACGGTAGTTCCACGGTTTGGAAAGTCAATTGGTCGTTAAAGAACACCTTGAAAGGTCCAGTTTGGCTCATCATTTTAATATTAGTTTTCTTACTGGGCGAAGTTATGAATGGTACATCATGTGTTAGTCTTTTATTAAAAATCTTCTCCCAAAAACCTTTGAAATAGATAGCGTTAACCAAAACTAATCTTGTGTTCGCGTCAAAGCCGTTTGGTGGGATGATATCCTTGATCTTATCCTGGGTTTTCTGTTCCACCCATTTGTTAACTTGGTTTCTCGCGGCCTCAGGGTTCGCTTTGTAGTCAACTTGCGCCACGTCAGCCCCGTAAAACTTGCTTGTGTCACTCTTGAACTGAGCAATTTGCAATCCCTGCTGAACAAAAAGACTGTTCGCAGAAAGTAACTTGTTTTCTCCTCCATTTATGGCGTTTAATGCTCCCAGAAACTCTTTCATAGCAACATGGAGCTGTTCAGCTGGTACACCCTCCCAGTGTAAAGTTTTAGCTATTTTGGTTGCTGTGTTTCCTCGCGCTCCGAGATAAGTCATGGCTAACACAGTGCTGAGACTGCTCGGGGAGAAAAACAAGTTTGTCAGCGAAGAGCCGTCTTTTGTCGTCAATGCTCGGTACAAATCAACGGCGAACTGATTGTTTGCTTTTGAAACTGAAAAATAACTCGCTAATGAACTCTGAGCTTCGATTCTCTGAATCCAAACACTGAAAACAAACGCCACGACAACTCTCAAGCTTCGAAACATTTTCACACAATATCGTCTTCAATCGAGAAACGGAGAAACAGCATGAAATGTCTTGTCGACAGGTTTTTAACTGGTTGCACTGCAACTGTTGCCCAATTTGAACAATGTCACCGCGCTTCATCGAGTGTTTACCGATAGACAGCTGTCGGGCCGTAAAGTTCATTCCACACTGTCAGATTCGTTGCCCAGGATTTTGTCTTGTCATCTCTGATTTCAGTTATTTTTCAAAACAACTACATGTGGAGAAAAGTTTAAATAAATGATAATGCCTTGTAGAGTTGTAATTTTTGCAGCACTTGTTCTAGACTGTTCCTTTGATTTAAGAGAGAAGTTGAAAAAGTTCGATTATAATAAATGTTTAATTACAAAATGACATCAAAGACTAAGAACTTACAGTCTAAAGCAACAACTATTTGAATTAAGCAAGTTAAAGAGATATGTTAAAAGCAACGCAGAAACTTAAAAATAGAAGCATTTTCAAGATACAAACGGTCTTGTTAGTTTAGGACACATACAGCAACTCATTTATAGAATACTAAACAATGACAGCGACACAATGGTAATTTACTATATATAGTATATTTTTGTTTTGTATTCATTCTAGAAAAATACCTTGCTGTATACTCATTAAAGTATTAAAATTGCTGTGACTGTTTTTGTTGTAAAGTACACATAACACGTACATTATTTGGTGCACACGAAACTCTAACTTTTGAGCAGTTCAGCATAGTTTTTGTTAATGAAAAAAATGAATGCGTAAAACTAACCATAAAGTCCTTAGATTTCATGTGCCTGTTCAAGCAGTTTGGGCTAAACATCTTTTTCTAAAATGCACAACGCTTTATTTTCTAAAACTCTAGTATCTTGATGCTTGCTTTCACATCAATCGCAGTTAGGTTGCAGGCAAACTAGATTCACTTCTATAGTTCGGGAATTCTATCATATGTACAACTGACCGTTGCCCGAGTACGTGATTTAATCACTCTAACAGTGAAAGTTTAAAATACCTTTATAACTTGACCAAATTCCTTTTTCAGCAATTCCAGTGTTAAATTTTTTACTTCAATTTACACCAATCATGAGATTGAATTAGAAATTACTCGTCTTACAACCAATGCAGTTTTATATCACTGTGCAATTTACAGATATTTCAAAGAAGGTTACCCTGCTGTGTTGGTACACACCCAAACCAAAAGGAACTGTAGCTTGCCAAATTCAAAGGCAGAGCAGGCGTTTCAGTGTCGTAAAAAAATGTGGAAAAACGGATACTTTTCAACATTTAGCTCCGCAAACTTTTCTTGTGTTACAGATACTGAATAATTCCTCCAAACAAATTAGTGTGTACGTGTGCGAAAGCACAACGCCAAATGAACAAGACAACCTTTTTAAAACAGCTGTATATCAAGAACTATCAGCCGTATACAAAGTAAAGGATGCGTGCTCCTGCAAAAGTTAATTATCATGTAAAAGAAATCTTGCACCTAGTGTCTACGTGGACAGATGTCCCGTGTTAAGATAACGCGAATAATACAGCGGCTAATATTTACTTTTTTTATAAAATTAGAGAAATTCGCTCTAGGTAAAAAAACTATAGCATTTACAACTCTTATGATATTAATGCTATGTTATATTGTACAGTCGAAAAGTCAGTTCCGCCTTTATTACTTTAAAACTAGCGTAGAATTTTATGTTAAGCTCCGGCTTCTCCAGTTAGCGTTAACAAATCGTCAGCTAAGATCATAAAACTACAGCAATTGCACATTATCAAATATCTCTGCTAGTTCTTTTCACTAATACATATATTCCTACCGTACTAAGACGTTACCAACAAACAAACCGATATGTAAGTGTCTACGTTATACAGCTACTGTACAAATAAATTAGCGTCTTTCCGAGTCTGTGATTCACCACTCTCTCTCAAAGACGCATCCTATTTACCTTACAAATTACATCTCCGAATTGTTGCTCATGCGGACTTCTCAGAGATAGAAATCCAGAAGACCTAGGTTGCTTTCTATTGTCCGGTCTATCCGGTCCGACTAGTCAGTTTTAAATGGAACGTACGAGTTTTCAGCATTGGTTTGGCCAAAGCCCAGGAAATTGGATGGTTCTGGCTCTACTCTGAGAAGAGGGCGACTCAAAAAGTCCGCGCGCTCCTTGGAACTTTCCGTTTAATAAACTGGCCAGAGCCAGTTCTTTTTGGCCGACCAGACCGAAAAAAATAGAAAGCAACCCTAGACCATCATATCAGTTTCTAATAAAAAAACCATTTAAAAGTGCAAAACGTTAACATGTTTACACAAAGGATTGGTATGTAGACATCTGTACATTATCATCCCTTTCTTCATTGTCATTGGGTCGCTCATGGCCCCAGTCCACGGGAACTGTTCGAGGATTACCCCGCCGTTGCTGGCTGGGCTCGTACACAGGCATCCTGCTCCGTTGGCCGGAAGACGGTGGTAGAAAATCGTCGTCATAACCATATGGTCGTACACGTTGGTCCGTGCTTTGGTACGAGGGTGCTGGAGACACGGGTGAGGGAGACGTATGAGGATTCTTATCGTGTTGGGGAACTCTACTTGGGACTTCTAACCTGGGTGGCCTATGACGCCTTCGCTGGCCGGGCTCTTCATCATATTGTACAGGTGGATAACGCTTGGGCTCCCTATGTTCGCCACTACTTGAAGAGCGACTCGAACTTGCATCCGAATCTCGCAATGGTCTGTCCCTATCGAACAGCGCCTTACGGAAACTACTATTTCTCGGAGCAGGGGCTCGGCCGTAAGACGAAGGTGAACGAGGAGGGGACGGTCTCTCGCCGAGGTTTTCACGACTCCCGAGCGGCCGAGCTCGACCGTCCAGCTCATCGTGGCTTCGGTAGCGTCTCGGCTGCTCATCAAGCTGGTCTCGACTTCCGTAGCTACGGTCTGGCCGGGCTGCCTTATTACGATTTCCGTACCTACGATTCCCCGAGTCAAGGGTGTTGTACCCTCGGTTGGGTACGACATCTGGTCTGTTCCCTGGGGGGTATGGGTGGTCAAGGTGTGGTCGCGTCTCGTAGTCAGGCGACATAAATGACGTCACTGCCTCTGGGAGGTACGGGTGGCGCCCACTCCGCTCACGTGACCTCTGAGGCTCCTCATACGCGGGTGGGACATCCGTGTGATACCCTGGTGGCCCTGGTGCGAAAGAGCTCAATTTTCTGTGGTTAGGCATGTCGTCAGGAACATCAGAGTCCTCTGTTGTAGGGTCCATCCGATTCTGCGCAGTACCTCTAGCCTGTCTTCTAAGTGAGTTGCTCCAGTTCTCGTGTCGCGGGTCGTTGGCGTAGTGATTTGCAAAACTCGCATTGTTTTTGCGCCCCAGCTTCTGAGCGATCATATCTTCATCCGAATCATCTTCAAGGTCCGACTCTGATATTTCGGGTTTAGAGCCCAGGCTGCTGATTTCGTCTTCCTCGTTCTCGGTCCCAGGGTCGCGATACGTACTGCAATTGGAATTAACAACCTAATTAGATCCCATAATTTAAATCTTCAAGGGAAGGCCTAAAAGCGATTCCAATTACTGGGAGTAAACCAATAAGAAACTGAGTTGAACGATTTAGCTAAGGTTTGAGTGTGCTTGAGTTATCGCGAGTTGATAGACCACCTTTAAACTTAACGCGCTTCAGTTACCGTAATCAATAACCACCTGAAGTCGAGATCTCGTGCGAGAAAATACATGTCAACAAATGCTTAAAAAACTTGGCACGATGCCTTGAGTTCAGGTTATTGCTCGCGGAAACTGAAGCGTAATTCGAAAGGGTTCACTTCTACTAATATCGATCTGTTGCTTGAACTCGACCGCAAATACTGGGTCTGAGCACAATACGGGGTGCTACCTGAGCATTCAAACTCGGGATTCTCGGTCTTGGAAATTCCAAAGAAAATTGTTTTTGAAAAAAGCTGTTCTTATAGATAAATTATGCTCCTTTAACTCAATCCTTAGCGAAAACAAATATAACTACAAATGAATCACTGTTGTAGCTTTACTTACATTTGTAGTCCGGGGACAGATCCGTTACGTACAATTGTGGTGCGGTTTCTGTTTTGATCTGAGCGGATCATCTCGAGAGTGCTATGAGCAGAAGCACTGCCGGCAATACCCGTTGAATAACTGGTGCTGCGGCCTGAGGAATTAGAAACAGCGACAAAGAGGTAATTGCTGTGGTGTTGAAAACCCGGGGGGGGGAGTAAAAGCATACTGGCAAGGAAGGGGAGGGAGGGAGCTTAATAGCTAGCAGTATCAGCTCAACCGGGTACTCCCTTTGGTGGTTTCTATTAGTCAAACTGAGCAATCTAGGTTTTTGGGGAGGGTGGGGCGCTTAGCCTGTTGAGGTTTGAAACAGTGTTGAAAGGGTTAATTGTTCATGCGTCAACTAAAAAGCTTTACTGTCTTTACTGACAATAAAGTCCTGAAACGATAGTTATGACAACTGTTGTTAATGCAATTCGGCCAACGCACGGTCGTACAACAAATAATGATTGACGATTGATTGGTTGATAGATTAATTGACTGACTGACTGAGGAATTGGTGGATAACGTTATCTAAACACTCTAAATTTATCAAAATTTTACTTAAAACTAAACTGAGAATAGTTGTTGTTACTTGTTTCTATAGACTAAAATACCTACTTCCCACAACCGATGCCTTGTGTACTATAAAACAAAAGCAACAACAAGGCCGTAGCGCCTGATGTCAACAGATCTAGAGATTCTGCCTATTGCAACTGCACCGCTGTAGCTGAAGCTATTTTCAAAAGTTGGTGCACTCCGGGCCGTTAACAATAGCAAGTTTGCTGTCGGTGTCTGACAGAGTATAGTTTGTAATGCTAACTTACCTGCTGAGGATTTCTTTCTCCTGGCAAACACAAAGATGAAGCCCGCGATCACTACAAGCAGCAGTACACCGAGCACGACCACAAGGGAGATGAACCAGACTTCTTCGTACACCGCTTTGCGGTTACTGGCCAAAGGATCACCAGCCACTAAACAGAGCAAGCAGAATGCACCCAAACATTAGTAATACTGAAATGGATTATGGGTAACTACAGCACGTAGATCAAAACACTTTTATAGCGAACTACGAAAAGGCCTTATCATGGTTTCGGCCGCCATCTTGACGGGTAGGCAAAGTGGCTCAAAACAAGAGCGCTTGTACGGATTTTCGGTGTCAACTATCTTTTATAACACTCTGGTGTTAAAAAAGTTTTGAACTTAAAATTTTAATATTACGAAAGATGAACTGAGTGTAACCGCATACAAAAGCGATTAGTAACAGTTTTAATTTTTCCATACATTTCTCTGTTGTTAGTACCCTGGGTGCCAGAGGTAATCTCGCTTGTACTGGTCTGAAACGATAGACAAGCGAGATGGCCTCTGGAACCCAGGGTATGTTGTTAGTTGTGTTTTACCGGCGCAACGAAAATTCAAACAAATGTATGGAAAAATCCAAATTGTAACTAGATACTTTCGTTTGCGGCTACATGCTTCAAACTTTGGCATTCAGTTCCTCTCTTTTAAAACTAGAGTGTAATTAAAGATATTTGACACCGAAATTCCGTACAAGCGCTCTTGTTGTGAGCCACTTTGCCCTAGCGGCCGAAATATTGTGTCATGTATGCGGTATACTTACACGTCACTATCGCCTCGGAGGGAGGTGAAGGCTCAGACTGGCCAACACGGTTCCAGGCGATGACTCTAAACTGGTAAGACGTGCTGGGCTCCAGGTTTCCAACCGTGTAGTACACATAAGCTGACGACTTATTCCGGCCCACGCTCCCCGGGCTAGCATCCCACTTCCGCTCGTAACTAGAGCTTCCTAAAAAACCAACAAGAGAAAAAAAACGGCCATCAATTTTGTTTCTTGTTTTACTGTAGCCGCATCACAAAAACCTAAACCTCTCTACAACTGAGAGACTGACAAGTAGTCAAGGGTTCCACTAAAATATTTATCAAACAAAATTCTTCTTAGTATTTCGAGAAACGCATTTTGACTAAACACATTTTGTTTACGAAAAAGTGTTCTTGTCAAATCTCAGGTTCTTAAAAAATCCTTCTTAACTAAAAGTCCCGTCATTTTAGAATTCCATCTCCAAACCCCTAAATTAAAACCATTTTGATTGGCCACTTCGTTTCTCGTACCAAACTCTTAGGCTCCTTTTTACCTGACGTTTTGCCTTGAATCTGGAATTTGATGAATGGCACATTGCCGCTGTCCCCATTAATCCACCGCACTGCGGCCTCAACTGATCCCGGCTGCACAATGGGCTTACCAGGACGGTCTGGCACCCGAGCGGGGCCTTTGGTTTTGGCAAGAAACGTAAAAAAGGGACCATAGCCATTTGCCTTTCCACGGGCACGCAATTTAAACCAATATTGTGTCAACATTTTAAGGTCCTTTATTTCATGTGTCCTCTCGTTAGCTTTCAAGAATACTTCTCCGATCTGACTATTCCCCTGATATTTGCCGTATGTCAGTTGGTAGCCTTCGATTGCGTCATTGGGTTCGCAAGGCGCGTGCCAGATGACATGCACCTGGTCGTTGTAGACGCCGTTATATACGGGACCAAAGTTTGCAGGCGGACCGGGAACTGGAGTTAAGAGAGAAACTCATGTAAGAAAATATATACCTAAATGTCAAATACTATCTGCCAATCCATACACCTATTTCATAAAAAGCTTGCCATGGTGCAATAGTGAATAACATGACCGAAAAGAATTACTGCTTTCAAAAAGTTCCAATGTTATCAAGTTCTTACGTTACGAAACTTAGATTCTAGGCCAATCAGGAAATTACTAGTCCTTCACATCTAATTAACGTATTTTTTTTCAGCAAACAGCTAAAAATTATTCTGAATTTATTACGTCGCACAGTTCATGGGGGTCATGGTATTCACTATTACTGCAGGTCAACCCTTTTTGAATTAGGTGTATAAGTTTGGCAGTTAATGCTTTTTAACACAAATGTATTAGCTCAGATAAGAAACTGCACAATAAGCCAACATTTTTCATCACTGGCAGATTGCTGTCAGTTTCTCGCGAGTGACAGTGACTGATAGCAAAGGAGAACAGATTGAGAAAGGGTGACTGTTAAAGCTAAAATGTACATACTTCCTGACTGAGTCTGGGCGTAGACTGGTTCGCTTGCAGGACTCTCCCCTTTACTATTGTACGCTGTCACCGTTATTTTATACTTCATGTGCATCCGAAGATGCTTAAGTGTTTCCTTCGTCTTGTACGGTGCAACATCCACAAAGTTGGGGCCTTTCTTCTGGGGACAAATGTCGTCACTTGTCGATCGCCGCCTCCGTCGGCGCCTAGCGGTTGGAGTTTGTTCTTCATAGTAAATCTGAAGAGAATGTAAAAGAAATCATACTGATAGCATTAACCACACGGACTTTGCGCACAATTTTCTTTACATATGATCAAAATTACTGGTATACAGGGTTAAAAGATTTTAATTTGGGAAACTTTTTTTAAGTCTTTCTTCCAACAAACACACTTATTTACTCGCTCCATTTTATTGCGTTACAATAGCTCCAACTAGTCTTCATTAAGGTTAATAGACAGCCACCCCCCCCCCCCGCTTCCTGCAGACATCAGAAGCAAGTAGCAGTGACCAAATGCAGATCAGTCATGTGCTTCTTGAGTGAAAGAAGCAACAAATGAATAAACTCACTAATTCACTGAGTCTAAAATTAAGTGACAAACCTTGAATCCCCCAAGTTGTCCCTTGATAGAGTCCGCTGGTGGTGCTGCCCATGAGATTTCCACCGAGTTTCGTGTGACCTTCCCTTTCTTCACATCCTTTGGGGCCTGACTTGGGGCTGGTGAATTATTTTAAAGTTTGACCATTATTTTGAGAGTCCTAAATTTGGGAAAGATCTGATGGACAATGTCAATTGTGCAGATTAGCTTTAATAGTAAAGCACTCTTGGCCGTAAAATACATACAAGCAAGCTAAATAGATAAACGGAGTTCAACAATATTACACAAAAACTAGACTCAACAAAACCATTATGAAAAGAGCGACAGTACAACCAAGAGAAAACACACAAG
>JAOBRG010345013.1:0-14074 GCA_027574985.1 Umimayanthus nakama | reverse complement strand
TCACCGCTGTCACACTAGTGTGCACAGTAATGTCACAGCGTTGTCATTGTCACCGTTGTTGCACCGTTGTCAGTTTATAGCGATGACACACTAATGTTGTCGCCATCGCTGCCACAGTACTGTAATTACCGTTAATGTTACACTAGTGGCATATTTTCACCGCTGTAACATTAGTGTGGACACCAGTGTGACATTAGTGTAAAACTCAACCGATGTGCCACCGCTGTGGGATTCCTCCTATGCACCCTGGTGGATACTCTACGACACCGACTCACGGCGCAAAAACTAAGGCCAACCCTGTAATGTTTTGCTTCTAATCATTCAAATTTTACTCTTATAAAGCGTTTTAAAACGAAACACGCCCGTAACGATTTTTAAAAAGGCAAACGCGCGGTTTAAAATCATTCAGTGCAAAAACATATTCTAATCGTGCAATTTAGTTAGTGGAACGAAACAATTTTGAAATTAGTTCCATACCTACAAAAATACTGCCCTTTGATTGGTTGGTTTACAGTGTATGATCTCTTTAATCCGTGCAATTCAATCCTTTACACCTACATGTGCTATTAAAGCCTTAATTGGCACGGTCATCCAGGAAATTTTCTTTACATACCACGAAATGAAACACAGACCGTTCTCTGAGCAAATTGACTTACTAAGCACGTGATTTGCATTAACCAATAGATCTAGATGAGTTATTATAGATGACCACCCGTGAGAGGTCTTTTGTCACGATTTGCAAACTTTTTTTATTGTAAAAGAAAATGTAAATTACATTTTTAAATACTATTTTGTTTTGTCTTTTGTTCGCTCAAAACATCGGTAAATATATTTAGGGATTCTATCTGTGCGCACGGCAACTCTCCCTTTTTCCCCAAAGGTTTTAAAATTGTATTTTTTGTTGGTATTGAAATAAAAGGAAACACCATCTTATAATTAGTTCTCGAAGAATTAATGAAAAGTTGTACTCGTATTTTATGAAAGTAAAAAATACCACTCGTTCTTCAACCTCGTGGTATTACTATCACTTTCATAAATTACGCATGCAATTTTTTTTTAATTCTTCCCGAACGGTGGTGTTTCAACGCCTTGAAAGTTTACCAGTTTAAAATCTAATTTCATTGCTCGATAGCTAGATAAAGAATTCATAAATTAATTTCAATCTTCATTTATCAAAAAATTGAAATTGGAAATGATTTATATATTTCAAATGGGCGATTCATAAATCATTTAATATTAAGAATCATGGGTGGAAAATTTGTATACAAGAAAAAGTCAAATGCATAATACTTGAGTCGATTCAAAGCATTAAAACAAGGATTCACAAGCTAATTTTGTTATTTTATTGTTTGATAATTGAATTTTCAAATAAATTTCAATTTCCAGTTTTCAAGTAATTGAATTCAGAAATAAAATTTGTTCTTTCAATCTTTTTAATTTCTGAATGAAGGAAACGCGCACGGACCCAAGACGTCGCATCTTTCTGTGGTTTTAAAAAAATATGTTAAAATTTTGCACAATTGCTTGAAACTGTCATGCACACTGAAGCACTTTTTTTGAGAATAAGGTACACTATCACGGTAGTTTCAGCAAATTTTTAAACTTTTGTGTCGCTTAGCGAATACTCTCTCGTTTCTAAAGAAGATATTATGCCGTATGTATGGCTGGGTTCAATCCCAGACACAAATGGTGTTGTCCTTAAACACTTTCAAAGATTCCGTAAAAAAAAATGAGAACTTCAGCCTGTTCAACATGTCCCCGATCATACTGTGACATACAGCAAACGATAGTAAATAAGTATTAATGCGTAATACATGTAGCAGTAGCCACATGCACGCTATGCATGCCTTTTTTTACAAAACTGGAATAATCTTCTCTTTACCTGCTTTTAATCTAACAATTCATTTTGTGAAGATATCATCAAAGTCTGGACTGCTGTGTCAATACACCACATCATGCACTGAACATTATAAAATCAGTGGCGGATCCACTGATTTTTCAGAGGGGATGAAGCTTGTAAAAGGAGGGCGACTATTCATTGTCTGATCACCAAAATATGTGAATTTCGAGTTTGCTTCTTATATTTTTCTTATATGTTCAAAATGGGGTGTGACTAGTTACCCGTTCCACCTCCCCCTGGATCCGCCTCTGAAAATACAGCAAGACAAGATCAAGAACACCTACCCATCAATACCTGTCAAAACAACTTGACAAATAGATACTACTATTTACAAAATATATGAAGTTATTCAAGACTTACAAAAAGCCCGGACATTTTAGCTCCAGCTGTGTCCGACTCGCGATAGAACGTTAAATTGACCCGCAGACCCTCGAAAGATTCACATTCTTGTTCAAATCTTGCATTTTCTTACATATGAAACATGTAGAACTTGTAAATACTCACATAAATTCTACTTCTAGCTATGTCCGAGCCAAACAAAAAAATGAACATGTTATTGTACTACATAACATATATTTGAGTCTTACAAATACTCACAAGTTCACAAGGCTTATTCCTCAGGTCAAGCTGCAAGCGCGTAGTTTCCGGGTTTGTAATCAATTTGCTTCAAAATTTATATCAAAACGCACAACCACAACCTATTACCATTTTAGAGACCACTTTTCTTGTTATGGCGGAGCTGTTGTTAGTTGTTCCAACAAACATGAAGCGATGAACCATTATTTTTTCTCGGTCAAACATCTAAGCTACTGCTGTCGCCAAGTGGGAAGCGCGGAGACTCATGCAAAGTGCAAACAACTTTGTCAGAATAATCGGATCAACATCACATTCACGGTTGCATTTAATAAAAATATATATGTTGGCTTGTAATCGGCGAATCCCTGAAAGTGAATTCCTCACGAACATCCAAAAAACTTACATGTACCACATAATAAATGTTTGGGACTTGTAAATCTCACAAGTTCACAAAGACAAAAGGTCCATATCCTCAGGTCAAGCCGCAAGCGAGTAGTTTTCGGGTAACATGTAATGTTGTGATTTGCTTCAAAATATATTTCCGGGACTTAATTTTGCGATTTGCTTCAAATGTCAGTATGTCAAAACGCACAGCCATATCTTGTTACCGTTTGAGAGACCACTTCCTTTGCTATGGCGGAGCTGTAGTTAGTTGTTCCAACGCACATGAAGTGATGAACCTTTTAAAATTTTTCTCGGTCAAACTGAGTGACAGAAGCTACTGCTTTTGCAAAGCATCGACTCACGCAATGTGTAAACACTTTTGTCAGAACGATCGGATCAAATTCACATTCATAGTTGCATTGAACAAATTACTTTGTACTGTAATCGGCGAATTCTTGAAAGCGAATTTTCCACGAAATGCATACAATTTTTGGTTTTAGAAGGAACAATCGACAAGTACACTTTGTCCGCCATCTTTGTTTCTGTCACGCAACTCAAACTGATCTCGCATTAATGAATAAAAACGCATGTGCAGACACCTCTACAAGAAAAAAAAACCGAAAACAAAAAGAACAGAGTGGAAACCTCAACTCGGCGCCTTCGGCCCGAGTAATAATTGCACGCTGCAGACACAGACAACAGAAAAAGAGTTTCCCTCATTTGCGTTCACTCTTTACTTTACTCTTGCGACTGCATACGCGACAGGCCTTAAAAGGCATCACGTCATGTCTCGTTTACAAGGTCACGATAGTTGATCTTTGTATGAAATTTGCAAATCTCTCAAGGTATGTTTGCCAAAATGGTTGATCTTTTCGGGTAACTGGATGGCAAAGAAAATGAAATAGAATTTTGACGATCTTTTTATGAAAGATTGTAGAGCTGCCTTGAGTGTGAGTGAGGACTCAAATTATTTTGTAGTAAATTGGGGTTGTAACACAATTGCCTTTGTAGAGATTTTATCATTCCCGAATGCAAAGTGTCTCACCAACATCACGAAGTCATTTCCGTCCCCCCAAACCAAGTTATAGTCACTATTAAAACAGCTTTAAAATAACCCTTCATGTACTGCATACTTTGCAATATTTAAATTGCAATCAGTGACAAAATTAGTTGCTAAATCGCTAAAATTAGTTGTGTTCCTGAATATGAAATTTTATCTGACAAATAGTTAACAAAATTCCCTTAAGTAACTAAAATTAGTTGTCGCTATTTCTCTCTCAGGCAATATCGCTAAATTTAGCAGTCACTAAAAATAGAAACCTTGAGGTATTCATTGAGTAAGCATTTGACTTACCGGTAATGAGTTTGCATTAAGATTTAGTTGTTACCTAATGAAACTCAATATATAAATAAAAGAACTATTGTAGGCAAATGTTAATATATTTAATTAATTTGATATTTTTCCTTACTTAACAGGAAAACATTAAGAAATGTGTGCCAAAGTACCAAGAAATAGGTGCTTGTCAAAGCTGAAGTTTGATATTTCCATAAAGACTGAATTTATTAATTATTGCTTGGCATTTTTTCTAAAAATGAAAACAACACCATGCAAGTGGAAACTTTCAACTTCATACATTAAGTTCTTTGCAAGTACTCACCACACATGTGGCACAGGTCAATGACAATCATCCATAAATCCAGACTGCCTTACCCTATCTGGACCGGGAGGATGGGGGGGGTAGTTTTTGGCCCCCATAATACATTTTTTTAACAACTGACTTCAAGACTGCAGCAAAGTAATAAAGATACATGATTATTCTTAAAATTCTAAGACACATCCAGTAATATGTTTTTCAATTTGTCATAGATGGACTTGTTGCCATTGTAACTACATGATTGATAAGCACTTTTGTCAAATTTTGCATTATTTTTTTAGCTTGTAAGGGACAAACTAAATTTTAGCTTAAAAGCGCAGTTCTTATTTTAATATAGTCAAAACAAAATAGCAGGTGTTTTTGTGCAGCATACCGGTATATATGGGTTTCACTATTGTTACCATGGTAACCATTCCCTTTATTTTTATGAATATTGTATAAATAATTTTTGCTCACTTTGATAGCTTTGCCAGTCAGTTTTGTTCTCTTGATTTTTATGTAGTATATATTTCAAGTCCTCAGATAACAACAGTTACATAATTTCATAATTTCACATGTTTTCCATTCACAAGGAAAATGAGCAATTTTTGATCATGTGACATCACTGTGATGTGTTGAAAAACAAATTTTTAGTAGTTTTACTATTAACTACTTGAAAAGAGCATCCATTAGTTCAAAGACGTCCTGAGCAACCACTATGAATTATGCTTAAGATGACATCATAGCAAAACTAGTAGCTTAAATGGCACCAAAAATCGACTTATCTTTGTTATCATCCTCAGAAACCCAGGGATAGTCAGTCTCAAATGGGGCATTTTTAAAATATTGAGTACTGAGTGAAGCAAGGTCAAGAGCAGTGAGGCCAGATCTGCGAGCCCCTGAGGACATTATCTTACAGGACTAGTACTGCAGTTCTGGGACCGCCTAAATGGATTGCACCCCTGATTACACTCGTGTCATGCAATATCAATTAGTGTGTTCATTTTGTATTGTTCAAACTGACAGATGAAAAACATAAACAATTGTTTTTATCCCAAACATATTGCTATTTGCAAGCATTTTCACGAATCTTCTTTGACAAGATATTTTAAAAACGAAATCGACCTTCCTCTTTCCGCCTGGTAATTCTCTGTTATTGTTTACATTCTCCGATAAATGTTGCCTGAAACCACCTGATCTTTCATTATGGGTGCCAACAGCAAAACAACAATGGCTTAAAACTAAAGGTCAAGCAGGAAAAAGTTGATAAACATCAAAATAGCATCCAACTTGAAATGTCAAGGCTTTTGGCGAATTCTGTTGGTTTCTCTGCAAAACACGTCTTTTCCATGAACAATAATCCTGATAACTAGCTGTTGGTCTGGTTTCGGCCTTTGTACCTCCTGAAACAAGCCGAAGTTAATGCAGTACATTTTTTAAACTCTTAAAGTTGGGGTCAAACGAGGATGAGAGTCGATGAGAGTTTGGTCCAGATCTTCTTCACTCTCACCCTCGTTTGATCGCAAAGTGAGAGTTGACGAGAGTTGACGAGAGTCGGTGCTCGCGTGACCAAAAATGCTTGCGAGCGCGCGTGACCAACAGAGACAAAATTTAAACAAAATGGCGGCTCGCTAGTTCGTTTTCCGTCTGCAGCACAATATAAAATGAATAGTTTCTCTTCAAAACGAAAGGCAGCCTGTACTTTATTACCCAGTTTTATTTGCTCTGATGATGAAGAGAAAACAGCTCGTCCCAAGCGTGGAAAAACGAGAGAATGGATCAAGCGGAGAGATGAAAAGAGTTTGTTTGTTTTGATCGAGGAATTGAGGATTGAAGCGTGAAATGAAGCGCATGAGCTACGAGACGTTCAAAGAAATCCTAACTGCGACCACAAAATGCGCTGCTGCTGACCGCTAAACTCTTGTTCTGACTCTCATCGACTCGCACGAAGCGATCAAACGAGAAAATACTCTCATCGACTCTCGTCTAAATTTGAACATGTTCAAAGTTGATGAGAGTGCATGAGAGTCGACGAGAGTGCATGAGAGTGGGCAGTCAAACGAGAGCAAGAGTTTGGACTCTCATAGACTCTAATCGACTCTTATCCTCGTTTGACCCCGACTTAACATCACGTGGAAAATGACTTCATGGCTCCATCACATCTATAAATTTCCTTGGTTGCTGATCCTGGCACAAAACAAAATCATGCTAATTTGCACTCAATCATGAGCAAGAACCCCTTCTGATACCCTGAGAACTAGCTCTAAGACTTTGTCCCCAGGGGTAGTTAAAACTTCTCTTGACTTTTGTGTCAGCCCTGAATATTCTCCAACCCAAAGGACCACCCCTGGGTTTCTGAGGATGCATCATAATACCAGTAATATTACTAAAGTTATGAGGGGGGGGGTCACTTTCTGCCTAACTCAGGTTGCACTGATTATATATATGCCATATTGATCTTTGCTGTGAGCAGAGATCTCTTGACTGTTCCCATACCAGCAGCTAACTTTGATCTCACTTGTTCACTACCTTTCGTACAACATTGAGCAGGAAAAAATGAACCAACTTACAAAAGTAGAACAGATAACAGGTCTATGCAATTGCTTGTGTGAGATCATTGCATTGAGCACTTAGTTTGTCAATTGTTTGTAAATATCATATTTAATTCACTCACACAATAATTATTGGTATATCTTTTCTGAATTCTGCAGCGCTGTACTTAGCATTTTTTGAGCAGGGGAGCAGTTCTTATAGAGTTTCTCTTATTTCTGGAGGGGGGGCAGAGATGACACTTATAAGAGTGTTACAGTCAATTTGTCAGATCCCCCCTCCCCCTGTAGGTACGGCCCTGAACATCTGTTATTGTTTCCTTTATAATTAAATGTGAAAAGAGAGAAATAAATACTTTCTTTGAAGGGGGGAAAAAGAAAATAAAATACATCCACTGTGAATCAACCTGGGACCCTGTTGAGTCTAACTCTGATGACCTTAAACCACATGCACATGCACTGTGTTACACACACTACATATTGCAGTGCAGACCATTTCGAACACAAAAAGTATAAGTAAGCTTGGAATTTGGCACATCTCAGGCCCAAGTAAACAGAGGGTGGAACAGGACACAGGAGAAAAGAGGAAAGTTTTTAAACAAAAAAAAAGGAAAATCTCTAAAAATTTAAGAACATGCTCTCTGGTACATATTGTGTGTCTGCAGTTAATCCAATAATACAATATTGGATGTTTGATATACCTTGTATTTTAATATTATTTTTTTAAATCATCTGTTCGTTCAGTTGTTTTAGCTTTTCAATATCCTGTATTTTAATATTATTTTTTTAAATCATCTGTTCGTTCAGTTGTTTTAGCTTTTCAATATCCTGCAAAGCAAACCCTCCGCAATTGAATAACCGGTATTTTTAAGGACTTGTAATCATGTAATGCTCAACTTTCGGGTGTGTTTTTGATCCCTTTCGTTATCAACTCTCTTCCGGTTTCACTTTCAATTTGTTCCGAGGAGTCACCGAGTTTCATGGAATTACTGGCCAGGATGTTTCCTTTTGAATATTTGCCTTTGAAAATGGTAGTGCGTATTCGTCTCAGTTGCACCAAGATTTGCTATCTGTATCTTTAGTAGCTTGATACATTATTGATTAACAAGAACTCATAACAAACTGCAGCACGAAGTCTTGACAGTTCATACAGAACTGAAGTCTGAACGTGGCCACAAGCGACTGTTTTTTCTCAATGTGAATGTGTGATCGTATCAATGTGATATCATAAAGAACAGTTAACGAACTTCCACAATACCATATAGTTTTCCTATACCTGCAAAGCTCTGAAGGCATACCTTCCTTAGCGGAAGTTTGTAGAAGAGAAAATCCCGGTCAGGTGAGTGAAGCCTGAAGGGCTCGGGGGCGAGTTGCAAGCGCGCTAATTCATGCAATCACTGAGAGCAGACGCACTTAATTGTTGCGCGCATACAAAAGATGCCGCAAACGCGAGTATTGTACTACAAAATCGAACCTTACCTAATCAATAGGCGAATCAGCAAGATGTGATACAGTCAAACTGCGACAACAAATACTTCTCTCAACCCAAGAAGCAGGTAAACGTCAAACTGTGAACAATTGCAATCAGGCCTCATCATGTGATCAGATCGCGTGACTCGAAGGAACTTCATAGCGAGGACGGCCTTTTTATACTTTTTTGGCGGGGAAGGGGGATCAAAGAAGGGGGATGTCGAAAATTTTGGAGAAAAAGTTTCTGCTGCAGCAAAAGAAAGAAAAAATCACAACAACCCAACAAACCGTACCATCATTCCATCAATCGATCATCCTAACAACCAAAATCCCAACAGCCGCTGACCATCCCAACAGCCCATCATCCCAAGGCCCAACATTCCATCATCCTAATATTATCCCATAACACCATCAGGCAAAACAACACAACCCAACAGCCAAACACCCCAACAGCACAAAAACATTAATTTTGTTAATATACTTTTGGGTTTTTTTATATTTAGTTTCATGTTGTTAGTTGTTGCCAACATCTCCTGAAGGGTTGTAGTTTTTAGTGTCATTGACACTATTAAATACCACCTCAAACACACTGTGTGGCCGGGTCACGAAATCTTTTGAACTATTATTAGCAACTATTCTGATTCTTTCTGTGTACGATCAGATGCGCCCTAAAATATAATACTTTCCGCGGCTTTGTCTCTGGAAGAATGTCCGACAGGAATTACGTCAAGCTGACTACTCCAAGTAAGGGAGCGTTCATAATTTATTGGTAGAGGGGTATCGGAATTTAAAAAAATTGAACGGAGTGTTTTTGTGTTCCCCCTTCTCAAATATGTAAGAAATTAAATAGAGTTTCCCGAAAATATGCCAAAGATAATGCATGACCCCCCCCCCTTCCTCCAAATCGTTATATACCACTCCCAAAAATTATGAATGTTACCAAGAGAATGTTGTGTCACTTTTAATTAGGTTTACAAGAGCAAAGCGAATAGTACACAAAAGAAGCCGAGTCTTGTCAATCGTGTTGTTTTATAGCCGTTAGACTCGTTCTCGTTTTTTAAATTTCTTGTTTAATAAAATATTACAAAAAAACACACTCGAGTTGCCGTGTCTACGTCGGCAGCGTACGCCGTCTTACATTTGGTGTCAGAAGTGGAATATCAGTAGTAGCACTGATAGTATTTTAAACAGAACGAATAGAATGTCGTCACCTGAGGAAACCAAAGCTGCCCTGGTCCGGCAACAAGTTGAAGGATATTAGGAAATGTTGACTCGGCAAGGAGCTACAGGGCGCGGGACTAGCCAGCCTACCATCAAAGTATCTGTCCCAGAGAGAAAAAGATCGCTAAGTATATTGGAGTCAGGAACGACAAGCTTCTGGAGGACTGGTTAGCTGATGCGAGCGAGGCAACAAGGGGCCAAGCAGACGGCGATGCCGTTGACTTCCTCGTGTACCATCTTGAAGGCACGGCCAAAGACGAGCAGTGTTTGCGGCGGGCTGCGAATCCTATCTACTTGTTCGAGGTCTCAGTGCGAGCAAGCATCGGCGAGCAACTGATAGCAACGCAAGCACTTCGAAAGTTCTTTGGTTCCCGTCAGACTCCCATATAAAAAAGGCGGGGATGCTCGTCGGAAAATTTCAATTGAACCCCTAAAAGGTACCAATCTGGGTGTGGCTTAAGCTGAGTTTTACCCCTAAAAGGTACCAATCACAAATTTCTATCATTAATCACACGTAGTTAATTCCGATGTTTATATGAAATATCATTCAATTCGTGGCACCCCTAAAAGGTACCGTGTTTTATGCAAATGTAAGTTTTTTTCTTTGAACAACCTAAGTGGTACCAAAACCCAGGATTTTAACCCCTAAGAGGTACGACGAGCATCCCCGCCTTTTTTTAATGGGTCTCCCCCCCCCGGGTCCGAGACTTTGCCCATGTTGTGATGGTGATGCTGGCGGGAGTCGAGCGGTTTGATAAAACAACCGTCCAGCATAGGACGAGCTGCCGAGAGATCAGTTCCTGGAAAACCTTCGCAACCCAACCCTGCATCGGTAGGTGCAGTAATAGAGAAAACATACAATGACGACCGAGAGGAGGTTCAGCTGTGGTTGGATGACAAAGAGACCCCAACCCACAGAGCTGGCATCCGAGAGGCAGCTGCTACAATCAGGTCAGGGACGAAGCGGTCTGTGGCGAGGTCAAGGGCCATCAAAAGCTGATCTGTGACCTTGTCACAGGCCACGAGGGGAGGGGGGGGAAGCTCATGCGCCAAGTATACAAAGCGAATAGAAAGTTTGCTGTAACTATCCCCGACAAAGACCAGAGGAGTTTGAGGTATTTGTTGGAAAATGCTTTATATTAGTTTTTTTTCTGGACAATGTTTCAACTATGATTTATATAGTTACAGTTTTTTTTACTTCCACGTTTTTTCATGAAATCTTTACAATTACTGTAGTGAAGAAACGACAGAAAAGAGTCTGCAAGACAATCAGTTCGATCCAGTATGACGTATGTTAAAATATCAGAGGAAACAATGCGGATGTAGTAGCAATCATACCATGGTTAGATGGAGTTTTTTAACTGTTTTCCAAAAAGTGCGAGTGATGAATTGTTTCTTGCACCAAAAGGGACATCATCCCTTACTTTGGTAGCTGAATGTTTTATGTCAAACGTTCAAATGAAAGGTGCCTAGCTCTGTGCAATGCATGCAAATATGTGTGATAACATTCCTGGGAAGTAAGATGTCATGAGTGTACAGTTACATCAGTTCAGTCCAAGCGAGAACTTTCAACATCTCATTTTTTGGTATCTTTGGGGTTTGCGTTTCCTGGAAATACAAGAAAACAGAAAATAAGAAAATGAATACTTTACATTCTTAGTTCTAGTTTTAATAAAGTTTCAAACTGTTACAGATACTTAATATAATATGTACTTTTAGTTATTTTTAAATTGAAAGATCAATGCACATTGTCTTCTAATCAATTTTTCTTATTTTTAAGTAACTAATGTGATTGTGTAGCCTCAAAAAAAGAGTTTCTTTTTTAATTTAAGAATTGTCCAGACCAGAACAACTACAAGAATTTCTTAATAACAAAAATTGAAGTCTGTTATAGCAAAGACGGTCACAGAGTGTTCATGTTTTAATAGGCAGCTCAGCAGGGAATTCAAATAAAAGTATCCACGATCACTCCCACGAGTGCAGCAGAGACAAATGCAACAACATTGAGGCAGCCTTATAGTGACAGGAATGAGTTTGCAAGTTTGTATAACAACTTAATTTTTATATTACTTTATATATATTAAATGGAAATAATTTTAATTTATGCCCTCTTCTATTTTTTATGCTTATTTTAGCGTATATAGTGATTCACATACAAAACAATCTATCTTAAATGGAACTTTAGCTGCATTCATTCTCTCTAATATTTACCAGAATCTTCCAGTTTACAGAGAATTGGCTTCAATGCTTCTTCAAGTTCTTGTTTCTGTTTGTAGACATCCTGTACAGATGCAGTTTCCTTGTGTGATTCCAACCAGTCGTTCTTCTCATCACAGAATCTATTTCCACTCAGCTACAGTGTCAATAATATAAAAATTGGTCAAAACTTATTCGGGGTCTGATTGAGTGATGATGTTTGTTGCCGGTAGATTGCAAGTAGCTCCCTCTTTTCCTATCAAAGATTTTTGAGAACAATTAGCATCAAGTAAACCAAGAAGGCAGTTTTTGCACACTCTCCCACCAACATCTTGGTTTTTTCAACACTCATTCTCGATGATCTTCCAGCAGAAAAGAGGGGATTTTTACAGTCAATGTTTTACTTATCGGTTGTTGCAATCAAGTGTAGGGTATTTTGAGGCCATAAAGCTTAATTGAGGTACATTTTAGGAAAGTTAAATAGAGTAGTTTCTAGCTGAGGTAATTTTTGGGGTGTTTTTCAAGATCTTCTCATGAGCATTCTGACATTCAAACCAGAGAGAAATCCCTGGGGTTGCTACAAAACTTAATCAAAACTGTTGATGATTGAGTCTCAATTTCTTCCATATATGCTACATATCCCTGAAACAAAATCAAGAAACATTTCAACTCACTCTGTCATCCTTTGTGAATTTGCCCATGTGTTTCTCTGGATCGGCAATGATGTCTTTTGTTGTAGTAATAACTTCCCTCAGGGCAATTTGAGCTTCTGTAACAAGTTATTGCAATGTAACAAAATAGATTTCAATCTCTGATCCTAATATTATGAAAATATATTTACACAAAATTTTTTCATTATTTTTGCACCTATAAGCACATCAATGAAATATAAATTTTAAAAATTGGATATTTTGCCTTCTCTCAGTTAAAACTTACTATATAAATATCTAATCTTATTCGGTACATGTCTCTCCAACAGAGAGCAAGACAGTATATTCTGTTAAATTAATGAACAATATAAACCAGATACATTGATTGACAATTATTATAACTTTGTTACAACATAACACTAAACACACAGATACATGCAACTCATCCATTAAGTTTTTGACTGGAGCATGGCTTGTGCACAGTTTTAACTTAGTCAAAATTTAGAATCTTGATGGTTAGATTTCCTCCTGGATATACAGCTGTCAATATCATCGATTCTGATTGATAATGATCAAGTAACACTTTGTATTTATATTTAAAAGATCATTCTATAGCATCAACAACAAAGATTAATGCCCCTCTGATATCAATGCAGCTGCAAGTTGTGAGACTCTGTACACATTTGTCCAAACTTACCTGCTTTGTCAAGGTATGTAACACAATTCTCTTGGCCATATCGAGCAGCAGCTTCTCTTGCCCTCTCTCCATGTGTGTTTCGTATCTGAATATCACAGCCCTGAGCAACAAGTACTTTCAAGCAGTCAACGTGGCCCCATGATGCTGCTCGATGGAGTGCTGTATACCCTAACAGACAGATTTCAAACAAATAAACACTATAATACAACAAACAAATAAACACTATAATACAACAAACAAATAATAAACAACCACCAAAAAGTGTTTTAACACTTAAAAGTACAAATAAAAGCTTTGTCAAAGCAATACTTAATCCTAAAAGGAATAAATTATACTCCAATACAACAAAGAATATTATAGCAGTGTTCAGTTTATAAGATAGAAGGAGCACAAGCCACTTGAGAAGAGTAGTTCTAAACTAGTTCAGTCAAGTGACTAATTTGGTCTAGCAAGAAAAGTTTGGGATTGGAACCGTTTGTTGTAGGAGATTAGCACATCAATAATAAAACACAATAACATGTGCACTAACAGATAGTTCAACAAAAAAGTACAGAATTTTATAGCTATAAAGCATGAAACCTAAGTATGGAAACAGGGCCCAGTCCTATATGGTCACATGACCAACTGGCACGGCTATATTTCTTTTTGGCATAAAAGTAATGTACCATTAAACCCCGCTCCCCCCAGGATTTAAGACCTCCCAGATATAAGTCCATCTACTTGGTCTGAACAGCAATTTAAGTTTTGAATAAAAATTCTTGTTACCTGGCAGCCAATTATTGAAAACAAGGTAATCT
>JAOBRG010345002.1:0-14074 GCA_027574985.1 Umimayanthus nakama | reverse complement strand
AAGACCGACGCCACAACCCATCCCATCCAACGCGAGGGCCAGTTTGAGAGACCCCTTTCCTGTAAATGGGTAACAAGTGCTTAACTTTTTGTAGCAACAACTGCCCTACATTTTTTAGACATATCTATTTTATCCAATCGTTCCTACCAGTTTATTTCATGAAAGGAACTTGTACAAGAAAACGGCGAAAACTCAGTTTTACATACAAGTGACGTCATCGTGACGTCACCACATAAGGAAGCAAAATGATTAAATAAAATGAATTTATCAGTATTTAGGCAATAATAGTCGTATTTTTAGCAAAAAGTTTCAATTTTGTAGGCAACATATGGGTTGCGTGACTTATTACGATGACGTCATCAGCCTTGACATCACCTAGTTAGGATCAAATGATGTGTTCATTAAAGAATAACAGTTGTGCCAAAGCTTTTGAAAATCGGTCAAAGAATAAAAATTTTAAGCCAAAAAAATCGAGGGGGGTCAAATTGACCCCCTCATGCCTTGTAGGGTTAATTCAGTGTTTTGAAGATATCTAGAATTAGTTAATGTTGATATTGGTAAACATACAGTAGTTGTTTTGTTGTTTTGAAAGGTCATTTCTTTTCTATAACAAAAAGTTGTTATATGGGGACAGCAGTAATACCAGTGTGTTAAGTTGTATCTTTTGAGTTGACTACAGGAAAGTTAAACCAATAACCATTTAGGATACATATCCACTCTCAAATTTCTTAAATAATATTTTGTGTTGACTATAGGAACGTCAATAGGATAACTGTTAAGGAAAAATACCCAGTTTTAGTTCTTTTAAATGAGGCATCAGTGTGTAGTTGTGATCTTGAATCAACTACACGAAACTCAATATTTGAGCACTTCCAATTCTAAAAGTGATACATATGCTTACTTTTGCTCATTTATTACTGGGGGGTAAATACCAGTAGCTTTTTCTTCTAACCTCTCCATATCTTAATGAAGGATTGAGTGTATCTTTTGATAGACAGCGAAACTTCATTTACTTAAATACAGCAGGTTTACTGCCAAGTTTATATGAGTACGTCTTAATGTTTTTATTCAACTAGTATTAGTATTCTGGCCTTTTGACTGTTATTTGCAATTACAACAAGCCTTGAAGTTGTTCCACTACGAACTAATCGTGGAAAACTGATGTTATAGATATTTTGCACCTTTTCATACAATGGCACATGATAGTACAAATGTTTCAGAAAATTGCTTAGCTAACAAGGTATTGCTGAAGAATACAGCTAATTCAAAATTATACAGCTAATTTTAAGCACGTCTAACCCATTAACAGGAAAAGAGTCCCACTGACGCTCCAATGGGAAGAGCTGTGAATAAAACCGATGCTACATCCCAACTTATCCCACCCGGGGCCTGTTTGCGAGACCCCTTTCAGCTTAGAGTTCGGAATTGTCGAGATCCATCTTACAAAATATCTGACACAGACCGAGCTCCCACTAACAGACAACTCATGCACTGCTCAGAACCCCGGTTTACAGTGTCACAAGATGACTTACCGATGGAGCCCAGAGGCCGCTTGTTTGCAAGGTGCCAGTCCTGCCAAGACAGAGGTCTGTCCCCATCCAGACTTGATACACACCCAGTCGGTCACTAGCCGCTCTGCAATCGTTTCGGACAACTGTCGGAAAGTTGCACCGTTGCATTTCCGTCAAATTTATGAAAAACGGAAATCTGTTTGAATAGTGCCAAACCTTGACTACGTTTCATCCCCTTGTAACAAGCAAAAAGTTGCTTCCCGTTAGCTTTTGCAGATACAAAGTGACAAAGTTTGCTGTGACGCCGATACGTTTTAATGAGTCTTTTTATAAAAAAAAACATATTTTTGTTCTCAACTTGTAAACAATTGTTCTAAGGTAAGTGCACACTGATAGCTACTAGCAAAACCAGAAATATATGAACGTATGATGCACCATCAATTGTGGTTCAAGTTTGGCTAAATTACGGAGCCAGTACGAGCAGGAGTTTTGGGGCATGAGAGAAACCTATGACGTATGAGCGCAACAGTAGTTTATATCTGCAAAGTTTCCGAGCCACACCACGAGGAGGTCGGAAGCATGGTAGCCCTTATTGTTATTATTATTCTTTTCCCGTTATGTTTAAGAAAGGTACCGGGTGCAGTGGTTCCAACTGGATCATTAAGCTCATTCTGAAACTGAAAACGCTTGCCAATACAATTAGCACATCACAGCTAAATACTAACAGGCAAACTAGGGATGCAAACAATATAAGCTGTATTCACTAACTTTTATACTAAAAAACCACCTGATCGACTTCCATATCTTAGGCAATCTTTATATCATTTGTGTTTGAAAATTGTATATGTAGAAAATTAAACAGAGCATGAGGGATTGAACTATGTACAACTATATTAACTAGTTTACAATACTTACTGTATTGCGAACTACTACATGCCACAGGAAATACAGCCCATCAGAAAATAAAAAAGCCGATGTATATATACTATGCGGCCTCAAACAGGTAGTAATCAACATCGTCTTGTAGAGTTCTTTTTAAGAGTCACTGTCTGTAGCTATCAAATAAGCCGATCAGTTTGATAAGTCCAAAGAACTGACTTCTCGGTTTTCATGTTAAACGCCAACAAAGTCACTGTATTTTACCGTTTGACTGCAAACTTGATTTTAATAAATTTTTCAGCAGGTAAAAAAACAGGTAAAAAAAGCCCTCTCCGGTACACGTTTTTAACTGTTATATGTTTACTATATCTAAAATACTTTAATCTAAGATACTATGCCTATTTTGAAAGGATGGATAAAGAAAGAATTCAAATTTCATACAAAACCAACATACATTACACAATTGGGATGACAAGGGTTAAATAGTTAATTGTTCAATCTTTGTTTTTCATGCAACATTCCACGACTTTCGGTTTTCACTCACATCATGCAAACTGAGGTCCCAAAGCTTTACCTTTTTAAGGCAGTTGTTGTGAAAGACTTAAGCAAGTGGGTATGAAGTTGCTCCACAAGAAAGGTACGCAAACGATTACTAGGTAAACAAATAGCCTGTCCGGGTTATTTAACTCGAACAACAAAAGGCCAACTCCGGGTCCTAAGATCGCTCAGGATTGTCCAAGACTGCCCAATATAGCTCACAATAATGGGTGTATACGGTTAATATTTATAAGATCGCCCAAGATCTTATAACATCATTAAATGTCGCTCACGATCTTTGGGTAAAAAAAAGCCAAGTTTTCTAAGATTGCCCAAGATTATGCAACCTTAGGGCCAAGAGTAGGTAGGCATACGAAAGGTTGCATGCCGAGTCACGAGACATGAAGAAGCCAATCTCCAATTTTTTACCTTGCCTTTTACACATAATACAACAAGTAAACGATCCCAAGAATTGTGAAAGGCTTTACAACACGGTAAACATATCGATCACTGGCGACTCGCAACCTTCTCGAATAAATTAGCACTGCTTTAAAAGCTAGTGATAAAGCTGACTGATAGTTTAGACAGTTTGACTGGGTCAAACATCTAAACATAAAAAACCAGCAAAAGCTCCTTTCTTCGGTCTATTGTCCCCATTTGTTTTGAAACGAAACTGGAATGTTTAGTTTGATTTTGGTGTTCAGAAATAGCAGAAAAAAACATGCATCTTTGTCTTCATTTTTTTTAAATAAGAATACCGTGGATTGTCAATGATTTAAATTCTCATTTCGTTGGCCGAGCGATAGCCATAAAATTAGAACAAGTTTTGATATTAAATTTGCTCGCACGTCACTGAAAAGCATTCTGTGTTATTTGTTCATATAGCAGCCGCTTCGAAGTTCGCCAATCTCTATTTCAGAATATTTTTTAAGTGTCAAAACTGGCAAAACTTGGTGTTCTTTCATTTTTTTAGAAGGCAAGGTGCGACAGTTCATCCACAGAACGGCCAGAGACGTAAATTCACTAATCGCCCGCCATGTTTCGCTACCTGAACCTCTTACATCTTGAGTGAATTTACTTCTCACTTCTGGGTTCGTTCCGCAGACGACTGCCTCTACCCACCACTCCGGCCTAATGTTGGCAGCCTGGGGACTTTTGCAGTGAAAAACGTCCTAAAAACAAAATCTAGCTTTCGTGAGTAGCTTGTTAATTATAAACAAACCACGCAAGCAACAAAAAAATTGAGATACACTGTACTGGTGTATTCAAACAGCGGAAATTCGCATGAAATATTGCTTTGCTGTCTGGTAAAGCCTTGCTGCTTTTCTATCATTCAATTTACTGGTAAAAAGCGCTTGAATCCCGGCAACTAGTTATATAAAGGGTTAAGTTTGATTTGTAGAGCTATGTTGTGGAATTGAGAAATCGCTTTTAGTACCTGTACTCCAGTGTAAAAAGAAAAATTCGGCAAATTGTTAACATAATGTCTTGAGCAAATCTTGACTAAGTTTTGTTTAAAAAATCCTTGTTATTCTTTTCATGCATTCTTTCCCGGGAAAACCATGTACCAGGTTTTACCTGCTGAAAATAAGCTAAAATTTGCTTTGCAGCCGAATGGAAAAGTATGATTACATTAATTTGTTGGCGGATTTTAACGTGAAATCGAGAAGTCAATTCTAAAGTATTTTATTGCCGAAGAAAGCTCTAATTTCACCATGTCAAATTGTAATATCGGTTGATGTACATTATTTTTAAGAGAAAGGGGAGCGAAGCTGCAAAACAAGTGATTTTCCACTGTGAGAAGCAATCGATTCGCTTGAAAACTGACGCAACCTTTGGGTTTTCATATATATCTAGGCATACATGTAAAATGGGTTTGTTAAAACTGCGCGACTAAGCGGATGATTACAGATAGTTGCTCTAAATTTTCACTGAAGACACAGGCCTTGGATAACAAAGCTCATGTAAGTAAGTAAGTCGTGTATGTACAAGTAAGTCGTGGCATATTCCTAGGGATTAACGAGGAAACATAACAACAACAACAACGTATTTGTTGTAAAAACACAACGATAATAATTACAGTAAACACAACTATCAAACGGCTTTTCGACTGGTCACCGCACCGTCACTCCGTGTACCTCTTGCGCCGGTTGTAGGTTGTGTCAAGCTGCTTACGATAGCGGGCTCTTCGACACTTCATAGGGTGGACGAACTCTGCGACACCATCTGCAAATCCACCTCTCTTGTTATCTATGGCCCCATGGAAGTTTTGGAGCAGTGTCTGGTTGGTGTAATAACTTGCAGTGGGAACAGCATACCCAGTTTGCAACGCTCTTGCAGCTAGCTCGAACCTGGGGAGTGTTGGTTCTGGAGATTCTTCTTGTGACATTCGACGAATGTCGGCAACTAATCTGTTGTAAGGGTCAATACCATACACATCAAGTAAAATTTTACAAGAATCTATGGACTTACCTGCCCTCAACCTTTGCAACTCTCCAACAAGGAACTGTTTTCCCTCTCTCCAGAACTGCTGGGTGACGTTCCTCAACCTCTGATCCCCCGGCTTTGGTGTCTCCTGAGTGTCGTAGCCAAGCAGTCTTACACGAAACTCTACTCCCTCCACGTCCGGACTGGCTCGCTCACCAAAATTGGCTGCGTACTGCTTCCAAAAGATCTCCTTTACCGCTTCGTCTGCAACGGGTTGGTCATTTTTGTAGAAACCATAGATCTTGTTCAGTCTCGACAATGGCAGACCATCTCCGTCTCCAATTGGAAGGGTTGTGTGGAAGACCGACAAACGCAAACAAATCTGTTGAGAAACCCTTTATTTAATAAAAATATCTGAGAGACAGAATCAACCATTTTCGACTTTGAGAAAGTGGTAGAGTAGGTAACAAAGTGATTACAAAAGACTTAATAAACCCTTTCACGCTTGTAGGGGTATGATGGGTAATCATGGGACAAGAATTACAGTAAGCGAGTGAGCAAAATGAGGTTTATGGACGATTTCTTGAGAATTTTTCAACTTCAAACTCTAGAATTCTTGTGGAATAAAACTAAGTATGTTTTCTAAGGATAGGCTGATAACTGCATTGCATAATTGGTCATAAATTAGATGAACGCTGACCAAATTTAGTCGTAAATCTATTGTTTTCCAACGGGTGAAACACTCGCAAACCCGTTATAGCAAACAACAAATTTACGACTAAATATGGTCAATTCTCGTCTAATTTGCAATCAATTACGCCAGTTATCAGCCTATTTGTAGAAAACATACTTACTTTTACTCCACGGTAAATCTAGAAAACTCGGGAGGATTATCGTCAAAAAACCTCATTTTGCTCACTCATTCACTGTAGTTCTTGTCCTGATTACCCATCATCATGCCTCCACAAGCGTGAAGGGGTCTATACGCAGCAAAAATATTAAAAGTTTTGTTTAACATTAAGAATTCAACGGGAAAAATATAAAACCATTATGATAGTTATTACTGGGGCCGTAAGGCACCGAGTTGAAAATTCAAAACCGTTCCTTTTCTTATTTCTTCGCGTCGCGTTTGACAGGTACTTGGTATATGCTACACGATTTGCACCCTGCTAAACAAGATGGCCGCCAAGACTTCTCGATGCGATACACGTAGCAGCTTTGAACAGCTAAAAAGCCTAAAGTATACGTAAAGAAGGGCATTTAGGAAAGTTATGAAAAGACCAATCACTTCGCTTTCGGGATGTTTTCTTTTCAACAACAAAGAATACGCTTTATGGAACTATTATGATCGACCTGATCACTTTGTAGTTTGTTCATTTGAACAAACTTGATCGATACAGATGTCAGACAATGATGTGCACAGAGAACAATTAACAACAAGAAACCATCGAGCAAGCAACTGCAAAGGAAAATATTGTCTTGAACAGTATTTGTGCATTTTAAACTGAATATCAATAACTCGGCTATCAAACTCAGAGACATTCTGAGGAAATGCAGGTGAGGATTTTGAACGGAAATGCAAGATTTGTTTTATAATAGCACTGGACCTATTTATAAAGTTCTTTTGACCTGCAGGTATTAGCGGGGTAACACATACTCATTAAGCTTTAGAATAGTTAATATCTAAGACAGTAAAACCTGGTAGGTTCTCTTCGCCTTTTCAACTCTTGTCTTACATTTTAGTGTTTGTCAGGGCCCCTCTTGATAACAGTCTTGATTGACTGACTCAGTGACTGGGCCACCCTGTTGAAATAAAGGTTTATCTATCTCTATCTATCTATCTACATTCCGTACAAGTAATTATGTTCGACAAAGCTCATATATCCAGCTGTTGTTTTTAAACACCGGTACTGCGTAGTTGTCAAAAATGAACTGCTTTCACAGAAACTTAAATTGTTACATTTTCAATGTGGGATATTTTAGTAGCTGTGTATAAAACTATCAAGTTAAAAATAAATGAAAAGTTAAGTATTGACTCTGTAACAGATTCAAATTATAAGGTTCAGATAAAGTGGCTTTGTGATTAGGCCTCATTAAAAAAAAGTTTAGTTTATCATCCTATCCAGCTAAAAAATTCGTGCAGGTGCATGGATTTTTTTTTTATTTTTTATATTTTTCTCTGTCCCTCCTTCCATGTGGCCGGTTGCACAATGCCTGTCTGGGACTGTCTAGACCCAGGAGAGGCCGTGCAACAGTTTCATTCAAAGGATTCTGGGTACTGGAATACCAAAAAGCCGGTAAACTGTGTTTTTCGTACATACACAACACAACAGAAACACATCTATAAACTTTATTTTCATTTGAATGGAATAAAGTTTTAAAATAATCCGAGCGGGCCGGGAAATTTAGACGTGGGCGGGGATGATAAACTAAACTTTTTTTAATGAGGCCTTACATGCTATTTATGTTTTAGTCAAACTTTTACATCAGTATAGCTGGTGCCAACACTTTGATAGTAATACCTTCAAAAAATGCTATTTTGTGAGATGAAAAGCAAATTAAGAGAAGATTATTTTGGTTTTGTAAAGTAGACTTAAATTACTCGGTTGGAAGTATCCTGATCTGCTCCAAAAATTAAAAATGTAAAGTAAGAGATTAGTTTTAATGAGCCCCTGTGGGCTGGGAAACATAGTGTATGCCTGAACATGTATGTTGCCTTATTAATACTAACAAAAGGTCAGGATTCCAACTTGCCGTTCAAAAGCATTATTGCAACTCATATATATAATTTTCCTGTCTTGGTATAGGGGAGTGTTTAATGCAAATTTTAGCTAACCCACAAGCAGACAAATCTAACAGTGTGAGTTGTCATGAAATCTACACACTCCGTGATTCCTTATACTAACTGTAACTTGCAACGGTGAGTTAGGCCACTTGACATCTTTAAATTTGCATGCTCGGTGATTCCATATATTTACTGTAATTTGTAACAGCCAATTATCGGCACGTTTGATTTGATCGCTGAAAATGTCTCATAAATACTACAGTGTCTATTTTATTACCCCCAAAATGGGCCAAAGTATAGCCAGATAAATAAAGTTCACCTACCTAATGGCATTTGTGCTGTCTCGTGTGATTTAATGGGGTTTTGGGAATGATTCCTCACATCAAACGTGCCGATATTCGGCCATAACAAATTACAGTAAATATCATTATAGAATCACCGAGCGTGCAAATTTCATGACGTCACGTGGCCTACCTCAACGTTGCAAATTACAGTAAATATAAGGAATCACCAAGTGTGTAAATTTCATGACAACTCGCACTGTCAGATTTGTCTGCCTGTGGCTAACCAAACGAGATTTATTACAGAATGGCGAGGTGGGGAGGCAAAGCTCATGTATCCAGATATTGTTTTTAAACACCTGTATAGTTGTCAAAAATGAACTGTATTCACAGAAATTTAAATAGTTACATTTTCTCTCTTAGATATTTTAGTAGCTGTGTATAAAATTGTCAAGTTAAAAATAAATGGAAAAGTTAAGTAACGTATTGAAGCTGTAACAAATTCAAATTATTAAGTTCAGATAAAGTGCCTTTGTGATTACATGTTTTTGTTCTTATATATCAGTATAGCTAATAATGCCAACACTTTGACAGTAATATATATCTTCATAAATTGAGTTATTGTGAGATGAAAAGCAAATTGAGAGAAGAATAATTTAGATTTGTAAAGTAGACTTAAATTACTCGGTGGGAAGTGTCCTGATCTGTTCCAAAAAACAAAAATGTAACGTGAGAGATCAAAAAGCCCTCTGTGGATTGGGAAACATAGCACTTGATTGCCTGAAACATGTAATGGTTGCCATATAATACTGAGAGCAGATCAGGCTTCCAACTCGCTTTTCAAAAGCATTCTTGCAACTCATGTTCATAATTTTCCTGTCTTGATATTAGAGATCATTAATTTTAAATTTTAGCTGTGAAAGGTTTCACAACAGAACGGGCCGCATAAAGTGCAGTTTTCCAAATTAAATAATGAATACTATGGGTAAGTGTAAGATTACACTTGGTTTATGTTCTGCAGCTCCATTACTGTTCTATTGTAAAAATTTATTTACTGCGGCCCGAGTATAGGCTAGTAGGAGTCTCTTGTTGTTATTACTTTTAATAGCAGTAATGTTGCAAGAGAAGTATGAAGCAATAGTGTTGAAAACAATAATTATGATAGTGATAAAATTACAAACATAAAACAAATTATACATATTCTGCGCATTTTACCTTTTTTGTTTCATCAATAGTTAGCATTTTCATTGAAATATTTTTGCAAAAACATACCTGGTGGCGTTCCTCTTGTGCCATCACAACATTGGGTGGAAGTGACTCATTCGCATAGGCCAACTGATCGAAAAGATTGGCAAGTACAGGCAGGACGCGAATTGCATGACGCCACGCGAGCTTCATCTGGATGAGGACCGGGTACCTATACACAGCGTAGATGGCGGTCAGAATCTCAATGGCGTACTCCTTACTCAAGCCTGGCAGATGCTGATCTTCCCTGCACATCGCATTTGCAACGGAAAACACATGGCGGTCTTGGCGCTCAGCAATGACTTCAAACTGCCTCGCAAGCTCATAGTGCTGAATGATTCCAAAGCTGGTCTCAACTTCATTAATGCGTGTAAGCATTCGTCGCACATTTTCAACCAAGGCACCACTTTCACCAGAGTCAACTGATCGTACAAGGGTGGGTGTCATCTCTAGATGGTCAACGAAGTTCCTGAAAGAAAGTGAGTTAGCAAACTGACTCAAATGACCTACCGTTCTACCACCTATAACTGCTGCGACAGACTCCCCGATGGTAAGTTGTCTTGGAGGATTCCCATTGTCACCATGTCCCCTACGACGTTTTCGTGGAGGTGGGTTTCCTTCTTCACTGCTGTCCTCACTGCTGTCTTCGCTGCTGTCTTCGCTGCTGTCTTCGCTGCTGTCTTCGCTGCTGTCTTCGCTGCTATCCTCACTGCTATCCTCGCTGCTTTCTTGGCTGCTTCTTCCACCTTTAATAAAAAATGCCTTGAAAAATATTTACAAGAAGGAAAAGAAGTAATAGTAGTGGAAAACTACAAACTAACACCTGTGTGCAAACAATAACATGACTGGCATGGGACACATACTTGCTGCTAAACATTTCCTTCTATGGCATGATTGAACTGTGATGTGTGTCTATCTTATATACTCTACTTAATTCACTTACTTGAAGAACTTTGGTGCCCACCATTGCCTGAAGGACCCCCGTTTCCACCATTTATTGTTCCTGGAGCACCCTGCATTTTACAATAAACTTAATTCATCAATTTTGAAAAAGGCCCTACTTACACACATGCAGTACAATAGAAGACAATACAAAACAAGGCAATTTTTTATTAGTTTACCCTTAATTAAGGCTTTCAAAACCAGTTTACAGTAATTTTTTTTTTAAAATCGATCTGATTGCTGGACTGTTCAACCATTACTATATAAAATTGGTAACAGGTTGAAGTTGTAATTGACACGTCAGTAAGTAAATGGCAAAAAAATCTACTTCACAGAAGGAATACGGTAATAGGCCCTTTGCAGCTGGAAGTCACATGGTACCAAATCTGACATACTGGAGAGCAAAAGAATGTGCCACACTCCAAAAATTAATAAAACACAATTAACTAAAAAAGTGTGGTTTTTCTTTGTTTACATTTCCCAGTGGAGTTCTGTCACATTCTTTTGCTCTCCAGTATGTTGGGTTTTGTACCATGTGACCTCTAGCTGCAATGGGCCTATTCACTAGAACTACTTAGATTTATTGTTCAGGCAATAACTACAGTATATTAGGTAAATACTGGGTGTCAGTATTAAACAAACACTTTATTTACCAATGGTAACCTGTCATAGAATTTATTAAGTGCATAGAAAAAGTACATTTTGGGGGAACTTTTGAGGATGTGTTCCTGTACTAACTGCTTGTTGCTACAGCAACCTTTAATTCATACACACATGATTCTTGATTTGCAAAAGCTACTCAGTCTGTGAATTTTTGAACTTTTTCAGTTAATAACTTCTTTTATACCTGCATAGCAAGTTATGCTAGTATTCAGCATTATTACAACACAAAAACTACTATGGTTCTGTTGGGCTATTTGACCCAACAGAAAATCCTGTATTCCTAAAACATGACGGGTATAGTGTTATTGAAATGGGTATATATTACCAAGGCACTTCATTCACATAATTATTTTAAAAACAAGGGAATCGAGTTTATGAAAGATGGAGGGATTATTTAGGGTTGTTTAAAAAACACAGGTATACTTTTTTGGGGGGGGGGGTACTTTTCTTTTTTATCAGCTCAAACTGAACAACATAATTACAATTAAAGTACTGCTTGTGTGCTTTATTTGTAATAAAGTTTGCTGATATAAAAAAGTCTTTTTTCGTGGGGAGGGTATGCTAATATGGAATTTCTTGGGGTGTAAAATACAACCTCTGTTGAGCCCAACCCCTCTAAAAAATAGTTAGTGGGGCCCCTGGGGGTATCAACTCTTTAAATGATTATGAACCAAAAAATAGGTATGTACAAAACTACTGTTATTGGAGATGACAGGTTGTTTTTACATTGGTTTGGGAAGTATTTGGGTGCTGAGCCTCTTGTGACTGCAATCGTCTTTTCAGCTCCGGCAGCAAGAATGTTGCTTCCAATGCCCTATAAATTAAACAAATTATTACGGTAAAAAATCTTCTATTTTCAAAGAAAACACATTTGACACTCTCAGGAAAAGCAAGGGTGTATATATTGTATAGGTCTGGCTCCTGTTGCAATGATATTTTTAAAATATCTATTTATTAAAAGTCTTATACCAATGGCACAAAATTAAACTTTTAAGCCCGCAAAACAGAGTTCAGTACCTCTACTGTTTAAGGGTTGCTGAAACTCAAGTTACTTTATCAGTCCCTTTTAACCAATAAAAATAAAAAAAAATAGTGATTAGCATCCCCGCCTGACCAATAAAAGAGCCTCCAACCATGACTTTTTTTTTCTATAAAAAAATTTATTCTAGACTACGGCGCAAAAATATTTCAAACTAACAATGAGTATGGTACTGATAAGCAAATAACCAATCATTCCTTCTTTTCCCGCGAAATAGGAACACGTGCTAAAAATAGCGCTGGAATGGTATATAATTACCTCTCCAGAGTTTTCCTGACTTTTTGGTACTTCGCTTCGTCGAACTCTTTCAACAGCATTAACAGCGACACCTCTTTTTCAATGACTCCCTGCATTTCGAAACTGTAGTCCATGTAAAGTCGAAGAGCTCGTTGGTTCTTGAAAGACCCAGCCACAACCAGCCAGATGTTGGCAGTGTAACCGCGTTCCACGGACAATCCTCGAATTACTTCCAAGCCAGTGGCGAGACAAACAGGGCCGACACATTTTCCACGGTAGGACGGTTTTCGCACGCAGTAGCTAAGTTCCCAATACTTGTTCCGGTTCGTACACGCTTGAAATCGTACCTGTTTCAATATGGGAAAGGAAAGAACACGGGATGAGTTTATATCTTTTAACTTAAAAATTGCAACACCTACCGGAATGTCCTGGTTAGTTTTTTCAAAGGCGATCACCACTAGAAGATCTGCTCCCGAGTAAATGGCGTTGACTTCGTTCTTAAAGGATGTTATGCTTAAACGTGAAGCAGCTGCGTCGGAGCGATCAAGAACGGAAACGAGTCCATCTTTACCGAAGTCCTCAGGAATGCAGTTGACATACACCTGTGCACACAAAAACGCAACAAATCAGTTTTCATTTTACTTACTGGTTTTCCCTAAAACTTTCAAATAAACGTTTGATTTTTCACCTTGACTCCAATTTCGCAAAATGTAGACGTATTAATGAAATTTTGAACTTCCTCAAAGCGATTCATGATTTAGCTAGAACAGCAACAAATGGATTTTAAACTATGTGCGATCAACTATCTAAATATGGGCATGCTGTTTTGCAAGCATGCGCAGTAAAACAATAATAAGCTTAATTCTTATTATTTAATAGTTATTATTTTTATTATTATTATTATTATTATTATTATTGTTTTTATTTTTATTGTGGTTTTTATTATATAAACAATAATAGTAATAACGACTGTCATATTGTTAGCACACAAATTCATCTTGAATGTTGATTTTTGTAACTTTGAGGAGAGTGACAAAATAAGGACTACTTTAAAGATGTACGCGTAACAAAGTTTTAAAAATGCCGTTAACCTCACTAAGAAATTTGCAAGCTTGTTGCAGTTGGTTGTATCGTTTTTAATTTATATCGATCTTTATAACTTTGGATTTGCAGAACATTGCAGAAAAGACAACAGTAAACATTTTAAATTGTGTACTTTGAGCGATCTTAAGACGACGCCACGGTCTCGAAAATTATTCCCGAGACTGATGCATATGCAGACGACACCACGGTCTCGGAAGTTGTTCCCAAGTCTGGTGTATCAACGCTTCAAGATACAGTACATGATGTCCTTCGATGGTCTATCGACAATGAATTCAAACTGAACTCACTTAAGTGCAAGGAACTCAGAATAGACTTTCGAAGGAAAAGCAACACAGACACTGATTTGATTGAGGCTAATGGCAAAGTTCTCGAAATTGTAAAATCAGCTAAGATATTAGGGGTTACTGTAAGGAACGACCTTAAA